>JAMPIV010008310.1:20000-166102 GCA_024509875.1 Oreohelix idahoensis | reverse complement strand
ATGATCCGAAGCATCGTTCTGGAAGCCAAACACACGGGGACACTTTCACTCGTGATCAAAGGCTTTAAACGTAAGAGATATTCCTTTGGTCAGACCAGGTGCGGCTAGATAACATTACGTTACCTCTACGCTGGCCGTTGAGGAATTTAGTACTAAGGCCGAACGTAAACAAAACTCGGGGAGGGTTTGCGAAGGTGAAAAATGAAAGAAAGAAGAATAAAAATGACGAGGAAAACCAGGACATTAAAAAAGTAATCAAATTATGGGACAAGATGGTAAAATAAATTATCTTTCACGTGACAAGTGCCCCCCCCCTTTTAAAGTTCGAGGAATACGGACAAAAATGACAGTAATTTATCTTTTCCATCGTCTTTAGTTACCTGTCATTGGAACATCCTATACTCATAAAACCAAATACGTTTCCAATTTCTGTCTGTCTGTATGACTAGCTCCGAGTTCATTTCTTTTCTTCCCTCTGTCTAATAGACGTTCAGCGAATGGGATTTTGCGAGGCCACTGAACACTGACATAATCTGTTTCCGTGTGAACATGACCTTCCTTCCCCAATTTGCTTTGTCTGTCCATGGTCCGGAAAATTATCCGCACCTGTTGTGAGTTTCGGCCCCGCTTGAACTCACTGGCCACTGCATAGGTAATCCGCCTGTTATGTGCAGTGTAATCGTTGCTGGACTCGGGCTGTTTAATTTCCGTTATGGGTTTACCTGTCGCGGACGTGGCCTTGAATAACCCTCTATAGCTGCAGTCTATAGGGATTTTTCGCGCACGTGTAATCCTAGTTGGCAAATACAGCCGGTCGTTGGCCGAAGAAATGCTAGCATTTTTCTTCTGCCTCTCCACACCTACTCCGCGGTTTCGGCGGGAGCATTGATCAATCTTCAGACCTGTGCCGTCTAAAGGCGGGTCTGGAGCTTTCCTTGCCTTGCCAGTCACAACTCTGGCTTGGTCAACGGAAATGATCAAGTTGTTCTGTAATGGCCTGGCGGAAGCGACTACTTTGCTGTCCATCAGTGGGGTTGAGACCACTGGAATAATGCGATTTGAATGAGAAAACTCTGCTGCCTGAAGCAAAGAGTAATCGATCGCATTCTGGGGTTCTACTAAATCATAACAGATCTCCGTAGCTTCTATCCGTGAAGACAGATAGGTAATATCTGCGAGTTGCAGAGTTTGTTGAGTCGCTTTCCCATTACTAGCATGACGTGAGCCAAGGCTCTCAACAATGGCTCCTTGTACAGTAGTAAGGCAGCTTTTCTCACTGTCTTCTGCCCTGAGAAGTGTGAGAGACTCAAATGGAATACCAGGGATCCCTTCGCCTGGAACCCTGTGTCCATCATAAACGTCAACTTTGCCCTCCCCTGAGGAAGTTACTGGCGTCAGTTGAACTTTGTCCTGCAATGCGAGATCCACTTCCTGGTTGACAGGCTCCGCAGTCTGCATGCAAAGGACTGGACGGTTTGAGATCCCGTTTGATCGCGAAGTGCCCGAGAGAAAACTCTCGGTGTGTTTTTCCAAAGTTCCTTGGAACGGTTTGGAAAGTTTAACCCTTTTAGCAGGCGACTTATTCTTGCACCTTTTAAGCTCAGGGTGATAAGAGGAGCGGCACCTCCTTTCTACGATCGTTGAGTTGGAGGGATACGCCTCTGCATATGGTTTTTCGCTGTCTGGCCGGGAATCTTGCGAAATATAACGTGATAGGGTGTGGCTCCCTTTTCTCGACGTCACGTGTCGGTTAGGTGCTGCTCGGTCTGGAGCATGAGAGGCTCGGGGTTCACCGCTTGCCAGACGGGAACAATCCGTATTACAATGCTTGTTAGCACCTGTCTCACCTTTGTGCAGTTTCCATGCCTGGGAACGTTGCGTAATTTTTCCCGTGGCTTTAGGTCTGCTGTCCCGACGTACATTCTTTCCTTGTTTGGGCTTCGGATCCAAGTCCAAAGGAAAGTCAATTTTCTGGAGTTGGGGTTCGGTTTTAGCAGGCATGTTTTCTTTCATGGGCGCAAGGTTTGCAGGGGCGTTGACCGTTAAGGGCACAGTAGAAGGGGAATTAGAGTGACTACATTTAGTATCTGTTTTCATCCTCCGAATTTGGCTATCCAGTTCATTCATTCTGATTTGGTGTAGCCTGCTCCTTTCTTGGCTTTCTCTTTCCCTTTCTTGGCGCTCTATTTCCCATTGCTTGTCCCGTTCTTGTTGCTCCATTTCCAATTTCTTGTCTCGTTCTTGTCTTTGCTTTTCCCTTTGCTTCTCATCTTCTATCACTTCTTCTACATACTGTCGGGTGAATGCTTCACTCTCCCCAGTTTGTTTACAGGACCATGCCAAGATTAAACGGCTGTCAAACCAATTTCTACCTCGTATTGATCCTGCAGGCTTACTGCAAATTCTAGAAAGGGCTGGATTTCGCTATCCTTGTACTCCATGTACTTAGCTACCTCGAGGGCAATCCTATGCACTTTATCTAGATCGGCCATTATATCAGGGTGAGCAAACACTATAGAAGAATAGAACCTAGAGATCTTAGTTACCTAGTGCACTAGGTGCTGATTAACTTAATAATCAATAAAATCTAGGCTAGCCTGGGAACTTTAAAAAAACAAGAAGGTTTGTGGCTACTCTGATTGCGACAAGCAAAACCCCCAAAACTCCAAAAATGTAAGTGATGTAAACTTATTACTATCACTTCACCCCAGTTCTGTCAGTACTAAGCTGTTGAGAGGATTGGTTACTATCATCCGAATGAACACCCTCCCTTGGTACAAATGCAAGCTAGTAACTGACTATCTGTAGCTTCTTATCTCAGATTAAAGAGCTACTCCTGAAAAAAATATTAACCCTTAAAAAATTTTTTTTCTGACTTTTACAACAATAGTCGTCAGATTTGTCAACCAAAAACTCAGCAGTGATACCATCAACCTTTACCAGCTGTCTCATGTGTAGCATGAACAATAAATGTAACTTAATATTTATGATTGCTGTGGAGAAAAAAACGCTGTTCCGACTTCCACCCAAAAGAAATAGTTCGAAATGTCTAGGGGAAAGAAATTCCTATAATCTGCCGAACACTAAACTCTAAGAATCAAGATAGAATCTTGTGAGAGATTCATCCTCGGATCGAGCACTTATTAAATGTCGTACTAGATGGGTTCTAGAATCCCGGACGGACCCCCATTTGTCGTGGTTGAGTTAGAGTGTAGAGTATTTGTCGAGTTGGACAACTGTAGTGAAATCGACAAGGGATAGTGGACTGACAGAGTTATAGATTACACTTTAGATAAGGTGTAAATAGGAGATGGACTTGAGACAACCTGGAAGAAGATTTATCAAAATGATCTCTCTCTCCAAGCCTCAACTCACTTATGTCTGTCTCAGCACCTCCTGCTCTCTCTCTTTTCTCTTATCATACATAGAGATTATAGTAAAGAGCTAAAAATACAAATGTGGATGGAAAGGTCGTGAACAGCGCATTAATAAATGTGTAAAATTTATTAAAGAAGAAAAGCATGAAAATAATGCATATCATCACAACAACATAAAATTACATCAATACTCAAATATTCATCAATAATCATATACACCAACAACCACACACACAGATCACCATTCATAAAACCCTGTAGAACACAAAGAGATAAATAATCGAGTGACAGTCCTTCGGTTTTCGGGGACCAGCTGAAGTAACTCCAGTAAGTGGTGTTTTCGTATATATATCCTCCATCGGTGATGGAATTAACCTGAATAACATCACTGTATAGGCGCTATCGTTGGTGACCCCCCTACTGGCGCGAGTTGGGTTGGGGGACGCTGTTTATCTCCTGCTGACGTGCGAGGTTTTAAGTATCCAGGAAATACACCAGAAGAAGTCACATGAGGACAAAGAGACCCAGGCGCGCTTATCCGGCGCAAGGCTCCGCTTGGCTGTAAATCCTGTTTAAACTGGTTTGGCTGTGGTTTGCTGAGTGCCCCGTTTAGGCACGAAAAAGGCGGGTGAGATGGAATTCTGCTATAGGCATGCTGAGCGGGTTTGATATTCTGGAAGCCGCAATGCTCTGGCTGGTAATCCAATAGGCGAGTAGAGAACTACTACTGCGTTTGGCGATTCCAGATTTAGTGTTGGCTCCGTTGCACTGCGTGAGCTTAACTTGGCGTTTACAAAAAGGGGTTTTGATTCCGGAACGGGGTTGACGATTCGTTACGCTAGCGGTATTCAGAACCCTCTAGATCGAAGAGAATATTTCGTTCTTCGCCTGACTGGAATCTGCTCTCGCGAGTCGGTCTCCCTGAAACTGAGACCCAAAAGAGACACCTTTTAACTTCAAGCAACGCTAAAATCACACTAACTTTATACAGAAAGTTTCGCTCCACTATGGGATTAGATTTATTGTAGTTATTGCTATGATAGTTTAGGGCTGTCTTTAACCATGTCTCCTGTTCCTTAAAAATATCAATTATCAACACGCGCCCGCAAAAGCTTAATATCTTTTGCACACCCAGGTACCTGTCAGTAACTGTTCTGACATCAAAAAACTACTCCTCTTCTCCCAATCTCAACATACAGGAAACCTAACCTGTAGTTACAGTTAAATGAATATGCTTATTCATCTTACAACATTAAATGAATTTACATAAACAGATTACAGCATTTGACATTACACAAATAAATCGTATGTCCCCTTGGGGAAATATATTAGCATTCCACAATGAGTACGAAGAAAATGCAATGTTCTTGCTATAATAATACAGTTGTGGCTAGATCATAAGATATAATTATATCTATGCCTGGTGACTGCTTTCTGAGAAAGTTATAGACTAGTGCCTAGCCACACAAGTAAGCATAAAATAATCCTCCCTTGCCACTAGAAATATCTATCAGAAGGAATAAGTGACTATCTCCTATAATCCAGAGTTATTACCTGCATCTCACTATTCAGTTTTAAAGTGAACAATCCACACCTGACATTATCTTACAGAAATGACAGTTAATTTTGCTGACTCTTAACCCAATAGTAAGCATTCGTGGACTGATTCTACGCCTAATATCTGTTATTGTAAGTTTAACATTTAACCCATGATAAACCGTAACAGTGTAAGCACCACTTAATAAACCGTAGACAGCGCTACCTTATCACTGAATAAATTACTAGGAGAAGTCCTCAGAAATAAATTCACTTCCCTAACAGATATATATAGAAGCTAACATGAATCTAATATTATAATTATAAGATATGTCAACTCACCCCGAAAAATGACTAGAACATAGGCAAACGCATTTAGTTCTGTGTTAATGTTTGCCTTATTTCCATAATGGTCTATCTCGGGCCAGGAAAATTTACGAATGTCTTTGTCTATTAAAACCAGTCTACTCTTATAGATCACAAGGGACGCTCCCCCAGGACACCTGGCGTGCGTATCCCTACAGAAGTTCGGCGAAAGACGTAATCTAGAGTAAGACAAAAGAAATCGTGCGAAAGTTCCCCAGGTAGAGAAATGCATAACATTATGCTCTATCTTGTCTAAGGGCAAACCACACAAAGACTGACCTCGGGTTTGTCTCCCCCTGTTTCCAGGATGCATAATATTATGATCCGAAGCAGCGTTCTGGAAGCCAAACACAGGGACCCTTTCACTCGTGATCAAAGGCTTTAAACGTAAGAGATATTCCTTTGGTCAGACCAGGTGCGGCTAGATAACATTACGTTACCTCTACGCTGGCCGTTGAGGAATTTAGTACTAAGGCCGAACGTAAACAAAACCTCGGGGAGGGTTTGCGAAGGTGAAAAATGAAAGAAAGAAGAATAAAAATGACGAGGAAAACCAGGACATTAAAAAAGTAATCAAATTATGGACAAGATGGTAAAATAAATTATCTTTCACGTGACAATAAGTGATTAAAAAAAAAAAAACTACAAAGTTAACAACATTTATTAACTATGTCACAGGTTGCCTCCCCTTAGCTCTGCAGTAGTGGTCTAACAGTGGCCAAAACTCAAGAGTAACTAATAATATGGGTCTTCAAATGTGTCTACCTTTGCACAAGATTACTCTTGGCAAAGTTGTAGGTAGAAGGATAATGATGCTTCTTCCTCAAGGGTGTTTCAATTGATATTCAGAAAAGCGAGAACAATTCTGCATGAGGCTGAGCAAATGTTAACTCTAATATCTGCCGTCAACTTTTGTGAGGGATAGGGTTTTCTTTTAATTCGTTAGCTCGTTCAAGCCCCCCGCTCAGTTAATCCAGCGAAATTGATCTTATTATTGTATAGCTCTGTTTAAGTGTATTTAAGAAATTGACAGAAACATACGGGTGCAGTACATTCAAAATGATTAAATCAACGTTAAATTTGTATATAAACAAATAACAAATTTAATAATCAATTATATTTAACAGTTTAAAATTGAATAATTCTTTAACAAAAAGATACTCATCACAGGGTGATGTTATGGTTTTAGAAATATGGACAGTTTACTTGGCGGCTTTTAAGTTTTACTTAGCTGCCAATAATTTGTTGGTTTCTGCTCCCGCTGATGTTTGGATCTTTGCAGATAGATGACTGGTTCAATCGTCACTGGTCAAGTCTGAGGGTTGTAGCACGTTCCAAGAAGTATCAGGGAGTAACTACTGTTGAAGGACTTTCGTGTGGGGTTACTGGTTGTGTTGCCTGAATTCTGATCGTGCTAATGTTCTTACGCGAATGGGGTGAACCTCACCTTCGGTTTGTCGTAATGCCTGAACTTGGCATCAAGATGTAAACAACTGTTCATCTTATTAACTCAGCAACTTGACATAAAATACGTAATTCATAAGGTTGAATGGTGTAACGTGATTCAACGAATAATGCCTCCGGTTCGAGTCCTTCACAATTTAATATGGATTACACACATACATAAACAGTTCAATTCACACATGAGGTACATGCATCAATCAATCAATAGCGTAGACTGCTGTTTTACGTGTCAATGTCCGTTTAAGGATACAATGCAGTAATTGTCGTCAGAACATCACAGCTATATGCACGCGCAGATAGAATGGCTACCTGCCGACAGTGAGACTGTGAGTCTAATTACTTCGTATAAAGTAGACGATTATCTTTCTCCTTCCAAGGATTTAGTTAATCACTAACCTCCATAAGTTTCCTCTCTCGTAGAGTTCTAGGACTGACCCTGGTCCTGCATAAAATACACACATATAAATGGCTATATCATGCCATTAATTTGGAAGGCTAGAAAAACGCAGCTATTCAGCTTGACGGTCAAGTAACAAAGGGTAGCGTCTCCTAGTTACCAACTGTGACCCAAACAACGCTAGACACGTCATAATCGATCGTGTATGGAGCGTTCAATAATTGAAACATCTATCGCAATATATTAAATGTCTTAACCTTTACAATTGCACGTCTGCTAACCTTTAGCAGACGGCGTTAATAACATATACCGTAACAATTCCCTGTACACCGGGGAAAAAAAAAATCGATAGATTTTTTTTCAAGATCTATCCGACTTAACAATTTTTCAAAAAATTTAACACAATTGTGACATATGGCCGACGATGTTCTGAGTAGAACCGTGTCGCGGTCATGTCAACTAACTATTTGTCATAGTCATCTAACATTAATCATATTATATATCAATATTATGCATATTATTATATCAACTAAATAAAATGTGTAATGTCAATAGTGAATGATAGAATTAAATTAAAGTAAGGTCTGTCGTATTAGTATGTCATATAGGAATTAATTTGACTAATTAAAATTAAATTAATTAATTAAACTAAGAGTTAAATTATTAAGATTCTAATGTAACACGATGTTATGAGAGAAGAAAAGACAAATAAGTGAGAAGAAATAGAAAGAAATTCGAATATAAGTTTAACTTAATTGTGTGTGTTAAGTGTTAGTGAATAATAACTATCTAATTTAACTAACTAAATAACGTATAGGTACATTAAAAAAAAAATATTAATCTAATACTTGTGTGAGATTTATTTTTCTCTTTTCATAATTTCTTCTTTTTATATTTCGTTCTCTTTTTTGTTTTTTTCATTTCATTTTTTTCTCACATTTCATTTTATTGATATTAATTCAATTAAGAAGTTAAGTTAACTAATTAATTAGTATAGGATATGATGATCCATCCGTAGTCCTGATCCTGATGAATTCTTTTAGACAAAGTGTTGAAGCATTTACGTCGGACAGAAATGTCAATTATCCTAGGATCCAAGAATTAAGTGCACATAGGATAATAAGTTCGACTTGTCGTCAGATATTGTTCCATGATTGTTGAACGAATATTCATATATTGTGTATGGACGTTAGACGAAGTTTCAATGTCAATATGTATACCTTGATTGTCTTTAGTTCAATTCTGTGATGCATATAGTGTTTATAATTATTAAATTGAAGTCAAGGTTAGTTCCCTTATAGTTGATACTTCGTTCTATCCAATGTAGTGATGATTGACGTAGTTTAGGAATGTCAATGTTGATTATTCGTCGTCAATAGGATTACGTGACAACGCATCCGCCACAATGTTTTCAGTGCCAGGAATATGTTCAATGGAGAATTCAAATGGCTGCAGGATGATCGCGTATCTGGCGAGTTTTGGGCTTTTGTGGTTTGATCTACGCAAAGATGCTACAGCACGCTGGTCAGTCTGAATGGTGAATGGAGCACCAAGCAAGAACTTTTCCAGTTTTGTGATTGCCCATATAACTGACAAAAGTTCCTTGTCCACTGTGGAATACTTTGTTTCTGCCGGCTTTAGCTTTCTTGAAATATATAATGTAGGATGTAGAACGCCATCATGGTTCTGGAGCAGGCATGCACCGATGCCGTAGTTACTAGCATCTGTTCGTAAGAAAAATCTTTTGGAAGCATCGGGAAGTCTTAAAATTGGTTCATGCGAAAACAAATTTATAATTTTGTTGAAAGTTTCATTGCATATACCAGTCCATGTCACCTTCACCGGCATGTCTTTTTTTAAAATGAAGACAATACAGCCGTGATGGATGACAAGTTTGGTATGAATCTACTGTAATATTGAACAAGTCCTAACAAACTCCTGACCTGTTTCTTCGTCTGAGGAACTGCTATGTTTAGAATTTTGGAGACCGTACTAGGTAACGTTCGGATATATCCCGCTCCAATGATATGTCCCAAAAAGGTTATCTCATTACACGCGATCTGCACCTTTGTAGGTTTAGCAGTTAGATGATAATTCCTTAGAGTGTCGAAAACATATCTAAGTCCCGAAACATGTTCCTCAAACGACGAACTAAACAAGCATATGTCGTCAATATACGTAATAACGTCTAATCTACCTGATAAAATTTGTCGCATCAGGCGAATGAAGGTAGCTGGCGCATTAACAAGCCCAAAAGGCATCACATTCCACTGGTATAGACCTTGTGGAGTGGAAAATGCGGTGTAGTACTTAGCCTTTTCGGTCAGTGGTATCTGCCAATAACCTTTAGTTAAGTCTATCTTACTAAATATAGTTGCGTTGGATAGACGTGGCAGTAAGTCGTCGATAAGTGGATGTGGTTCGCTGTCAACTATAGTCTTAGCATTTAATTTTCTATAGTCAACACATAGTCTGATGTTATTGTCCTTCTTCCGGACAATCACTAATGGAGAAGAGAATGGCGAATTACTAGTCTCAATGATTCCCAGAGACAACATCTGTTCAAGTTCCTTAGTAGTTTTAGCAAGGAAATGTAAAGGAACCGAATAGGGATGTACACGAATAGGTGTATCGTCATTGAGAGTAATGTCATGACTGATAGCCGATGTGCGACCCGGGACGTCGGTCAACACATCTGGATAAGATTGTAAGAGATTAGCAATCTGTAGACGCTGTTGCGGTGTAACCGTTGAAGAGATGGTTACATCCCGCCAAGATTCAGTAGGTTGAACTACTGGTACCGGTAACGGTAACTGTACCTCAGGAAAAGAAGATTCTTCTTCCTGGATGACGGATAAGTTGGAATAATAACAAGTAGATACTGTGTTGTCATCTAGTTCATGGAAAATTGACTGTAAGTGTTCAGGACGTGTATGAAATTGCTTGAGCATGTTAATATGAAATATCTTTTTGTGTCCCTTGATATCTAAGACGTAATCAACGTCGGAAATTTTATCAATGACTTTGTAAGGACCATTCCAAGATATCAATAATTTATTGTTATTGTGAGGAAGTAACACATAAGCCTCATCGCCTGGGAATAATTGGCGTAATCGTCGAGACCTATTTTGTAGAGATCGAGCCTTAGCTTTTGCAGCCTCAGAAGAAGCTGTTGCCAACTGGCAAGACTCAATAATGTTCTTCCGAAGATTAATCACATACTCGTAAGATGACTGAGTGTCCTGAGTCATCTCCGCGTCAATTAATAAGTCTTTTATTAGTCCCATAGGACCTCTTGGGGGGAACACCAAAAACTAATTCAAAGGGAGAGAAGCCAGTTTGTTCATGCGGTACCTCCCGATAAGCAAATAGAACAGCTGGGAGTGCTCTGTCCCAGTCATGAGGGTGCTTAACAGTAACCTTATGTAGTAGTTGTTTAAGTGTACGGTTAAGTCTTTCAACTGCACCATTACTCATAGGATGATAAATACTACTTAAATTCCTATCAATGTTCCAGGTTTTCATGACTTCCTTCATGGTGTCAGATATGAACTGTGACCCATGGTCTGATAAAAGTTTTCTAGGAAACCCTATTCTAGAAAAGATGAGATGTAGTGCATCAGCTACATCTGTGGTAGTGGTGGTCTTTAATGGGATAGCTTCTGGCCATCGTGTGCACAAATCAATGCACGTAAGGACGAATCTATGTCCTCTGGCCGATGGTAGCAATGGACCAATAATATCTATGGCCATCTTGTCAAACGGTCTTACTGAGATATCGCAAGCCTGAATAGGCGCCGTGTGAAAAGCTCCACGTGCTTTCACTTCTTGGCATGTAGTACAGGAACGTACATACTGCGAAATATCTCTTGACACTCCTGGCCAAAAGAATGAAGACAGTACTCGAGATCGTGTTCGAGTATATCCCATATGTCCAGCACACTGTGAGTCATGCGCATGTTGAAGAATGTACCGTCTAAAAGTATACGGGACCATAACTTGTTGTTTCATTTGTGATTTGTCATTAAAACATCTAATCAATAGGTCATTTTTAATAACAAACCAATGTTTGTTATTATTACCTGAGGATAGATTGTCAACTTTATCAACCAGCTTAAAAATTTTTTTTAAAGATTTATCCTCTTTTTGTTTGGTTGCAAATGTTTCCCTGTCAATAGGTGAATTGACTACAAATTCCTCTTGGTTGTCTACATCCATTTTATTATCACCAACTTTCTCCATGAGTTGAGTCCGCGCTCTAGTCGTCACGGCGTTTCCAGTGCATAGGTTATGTTTCTCCCATTCTATGATCTCATCTGGAGTACAATCTTTACTGCCGTGTATACGACCAACCATCAGATCAGCAATAGGCTTTTTTAGCATACATACTTTTACATTCCCTGTGAAAAAGGGTGTTCTAATATGAACAATAGCTGTGGGGTAAAACTCAATAGTTCCACCAAATGTCATGCAGCGGACGTATTCTCCTGTCGCACAGCTAGGATGTACCAGCGACTGACGTACACCAATCGTCGTGGATCCTGAATCTCTCAGCACTGAGACGACGGATCCATTAACGATTCCCCTGTTAAAAATTAGTAAGCCTGTTCCATCGTTGACTGCAAGACCTACCTCTGGTGTAATATGTCCGCAGTTAAGCACTGTTTCTTTCGCCTTCTGAAAAATAAGATTGCATTGTTGGCAACTATTTGCCACATTATAATTAATAGCAAAACATGCAGCAGAAGACTGTGTTGTATTATTGTCAAGTGGGACCTGAGCTATAGGGGTAGTATTATTTGTAACTGCCGCCCCTGTATTATGGTTGTAATGAGATGATCCCCGAGAATGAGATCGATTCCGAGTATAATTGTTAGAATTATCTCGTCGTCCTCTATAGTAACTATTATCTCGATGTCTCGAGCCATGATTATTACCATTCCAGTTATTGTTATTTTTCGGGGTATGTGATCGATTATAATTAGTGTTATGTTGACTATTGTGGTAGTTTGTTTGAGGTGAATAATTTCTATCTCGTGATCTACCTCTGTTGAACTCATTTTTATTGTTGAAATCATTATTATGTCCCTTCTGAAAGTTAACATTGTGATTTCTTTGGAACCTACTTCTGTCTACACTGTGATGTCTTTGTTTGTTATTATGATTGTAGGCCATATTAGACGCCACAGGTAGAGGTTCTCTTAATGAGGAGTTAGAAATGGTTGCATTCGGATGTGCCGAACAGTAGTTTAAAGAAATTTTTTCCAACTCGTCAATAGTACCTGGTTTACGCTCCTGCAAATATGCAAAGAATGGCTGGCTAACCGAAGATAATACCTTATCCCGTAGTAGCAAATCAACTAATTTGTCGTACGATTTGTTGACTTCTGCCAGTTCAACCCATCTATTAAATGTATTGCGTATGTTCGCAATGAATCCTGCAAAATCTTTTGGAGATTCAGGTAAAATTCCCTTAAATTTCAACCTACAGTGTTCCTCGTCCAGGTGAAACCTTCGTAAAAGCAAGGACTTAATAGCACCGTAGTTATTTGCTATTGATGGGTCAGCATTTTGAGAAGCCGTCAATGGTTCTCCAACCAAGAATTCATTTAACTTGAGTACCCATGACTCTTCGGGCAAATGATTTGTTTTGCAAGTCTGTTCAAAACGTGACAGGAACGATGAAAGGTCGTCCACGTTTAAGTTGAAAGTGGGTAATTTAAAGTTGTAGAAATGTTTAGTTTGGCTGGATGACGATCCATTTTGTGCGTTATTATTCTGGTTTGCATCAGCACTTTGTGCTTGTAATCTTGCTGTCTCCAATTTAATACGCGCCAATTCCATTTCTTGTTGTAAAATAATTTCCTCTCGTTTCAATTTATTCTCTTCTTCCTGTTGAGCAATTTCTCTTAATCTATTTTCCTTGGCAATTTGCTTCATCTCACGTTCTGCTTCCTCTTTCTTTAATGCAGCCTTTTGTTCCTCCATTTCTGCTTTATGTTTTTCCAGTTCTGCCTCAGCAAACTGACGAAGTTCTTGGGATTTATAACCATATTCTTTACCAATTTTAACGAAATGGTCTATAGTAAGCATTTTGACTTTTATCCGTAAGTAATTATTGATAATTACTGATTAAAATAGTCAATAGTAGCTTCAGAGTAATTATTATACTTACTCAACTTAGGAATATTCAATATAAATAATCACAATAGTACTGAACTCTTATGTCTAAGTTCAACTAATAGACAATATTTTGTAACAATATTGTATCTAAGTACTAACTATATCATAAATAGTTATGATATCTGTTAACTATAATGTAATTACATCACACAATTAATCTTAATATCCAATAATGTTGGGTATGATTCCTAGTAATTATATTGTTCAATGTACTAAGTCACTCTCTTAGTACCAGAAAAGTATATTAAATAATATACAATGGGTCTGTCACCTCAAAGGTAGACTATAAGATTATTTTATTTGGTCAATATATATATATATTATATTATTATTATTATTATTATGCCCTAGGCATCTCTTATAAATTGTAGTGCTAATTTCTTGGACTATCACTGCATAATTATGCAATGTCCCATATTAACCTTAAATGTCAGAAAAAAAATTAATTAAATTAAATTACAAGTGTATTATTGAATATAATATCATATTATTAATGTAGTATTTAATATATATCATGAGGACTGTCACGTAGGGTTTATATTCATTTAATTTCCTACATCTTCTTCCTATTCTTTCACCCGAATTCTCTCTTTTATTATCTCTGTATTTCCTTTTTCCTGTATATTTTTCATCCATTCGTTTTGCGAATATTATTTTCATATAATTCGCAAACTTTACCTGTTTTCCTTTCTCTAAAACTGAGAATCGCACCTGGGTGGTATTGCGTACATGTCAGTCGCGCTGGTCGGACGATAGGCGTGAATTTACAGCATTCGCTAGACATTCGTCTGAGGGTCTCTGGCCTGGGGCGTGAAAATTCACCCGAGGGACATGGAAAGTAGACAGAGAGTCTGCATTTCAGTAAACGCATGAGGTTTTTCGTCAGAAAAAAACCCGGCTTAGCGTGAAAATCCACTCCGCACTGCAGACGGTGGTCTGAGATTTGCAACTCATGCAAGCCCTCGGCCACTGATGGCTGTTACGTCACGCGATAAGCGGACGAAGGTGTTATACGGACAGGGGAGACTATTTCGCTTGGCGAAATAAGATTAGGATCCTGTGTCCGATTTTAAAGATATTGGCCAAGTTTGAAACTTTAATTTCATTCTCGCTCATAGACTCACAGTAGATAGGTTGCTCGTAAACAGAATAGCTGTTAGCGAAGTATCTCAGTTTGTTTCGGCAATTTGTCGAACTTCTAGACTTCCAGAAATACTTTCAGCATTTTATTCTTAAGTTGTGCGACTACCTGTAATTCTGTGGTTGAGGTAATTAATATGATAGATATATAGATTTTTGTGAGTGTTAAAGTGTTAAATCGCTTAATTCATTTTAATCTATTTCTTTAACGCAGAAGAGAAATAAAGTGGTAGGCTATTATATTTTCTAGGGAAGCATTCAGTGGAAAGCAGAATAAAATTAAAATTTCTAGCTTATAACGGAAATTGTAGCTATTTATGAATTTAATTTAACCGCTAATACTCAGTCGAGTGTATTTTTCTAAACTAACGTATAAACTCTAGAATCGAGCCTCATGAATGGTGACGGAATACGCACGTGTTCCTAATTCATGAGGATTGCTGATTTTTAAATATAACTTACGTCACGGGAAGTTTAAATGATAAGCAAAGCTCTCTGCTTGCAAGTTTAAATGTAAGTTATAACCAGTACAGATTCTGTTTATTATATTATATGTGTTATTTTTCCTCCACACAGTGAAAGTTTTGGGGTGACCCTAACTTTACCAGCACCTAGTAGTAGTTTCCATACTTGTGAAGAAATAGACAGTCCTTATTTTGAACCACGTGGGTTTCTTAAGTACCACTGGTCTAACAGTGCATATGCAACCCGAGTTAGCCAGAAATACTGTATCCCAATAACGGGTTTTCAAAGACTGTAATGATAAATACTGGACCTTGGAGCCAGATCTTAATTTCTTCTAGAAAAACTCTACGTAATCTTTCTGCCTGGTGGCGCGAAATACTTCAAGTATTAACTAACATTTCCCGACTATATATATATATATATTTTTTGTGGACAAATCTGTGGTGTGACTAAAGTGAATCCTATACTGAGGGAAGGCACCGACCTGACATTCATAATTTCTAGAAACCTACGCTATTGACACTGTGCTCTGCTAACTCCCGCGCCTGGAATAATTTTAGGTGACTTAATCAGACATTTGAACAAATTTGCACACCCAAGTAGTCGTTCCCGGAGACTCCAAGTTAAATACGTCTTTTGGAACTGGGGACTTCTTGGCAGAAGACTGCATTTTTTTGAGTCTGTGTGAAGATCTAAAATCAGTGTGTTCCAAGAGGCAGCGAGCCAAGTCGTGAGTACATGTATGAGAGGCCATGGCGGAATGAATGAGTGTACACTGGTTTGAGTAATATATTTTCACTATTATATCTTTGACATCCTGTTGCTGTCCTAATTTTTTTTCAAATCTGCATAATTTGTTGCTAAGGCGAGAGTTCTTGTGTTTTTGTCTTAGGTTAAATCAGATTTTTTTTTTCAAACTCTGTGCATATAATTACGAGATAAAACAACGAAAACTCTTAGAATCAAACCCTATGTATCTGTGACTCTGGCGCCATCATCTGTTCTCTTAACGGGGCTGGGCTAAACCTAGAGTTAACACTATAAGGGGGCTATCATCCTTGCAACATTTCCTTGAATTTTTATGACTATGTGTATATGTATTCTCCTTGATGTACTTTCTTTGATGTTGTGAGCCGATTTTTTCCTGATATTAAAATCGCTCTTGAACTTAATAATAGTGTTTGGTCAGCTCGTTCTAGATAATATATATATCATTGTTATAGTTTTCCCCCGTCTGTGTGTTTACCTGTCGTCACGTGTATGTGCGTGCCTGTGAGTGATAGAAATATACGTAATATGTATATTGGTGTAGTCTGTCTGACGCTGTAACAACTGTTGTAGAAGATAGGTGAGAGAGAGAAGAATTCTTTTCGCTTTCAGAGACAGCCACTATATCAAAATCTATCATCTCACGTGTGTGGAAATTCTATTACCTTTCACTAACTCTCACTGAGTCTATCACCTATTCAAACCTATTCAGAAGGGACCAAACCTAGTCTTAATTCTCCTATCGAAAATCTACGACAAGGACAAACAAAACAATGATGCAACTAAAGGGTACAAACAATGTCAAGACGCAAACAAGACATTTTCACAATTAAAAATGAATTTATGAACTAAATAAAACAAGCGGAAGTGTCACACGGAAAACGAAGGGTCAAAGATTGACCCGAGGTCAACTGAATATGCAAAGTACACAAAAAAAAATGACTGCAAAAAATGATGACATCACAGGACTCATAACGGACGAACATTTAACAATCATCAAATAAATGATAGTAAGAGTAGACTGGACGAAATAGTTAACGAACATGATACAAAACTGAATAAAAATGTGAACTTAGTACAAATAAAATACACCAGTTATCTACGGAACGGTACAGCTAACACAATCGTCAAACGACAGCAGATTTGGACAGGCAGTCCATTCGGCAGAATCTTCGATGGAGCTCCCAAAAAGTGCGATCGTTTAACTGCCCTAAGAAACGACCGAAATCAATTCAGGCATCGTGAGAGCCACAGAATCTAATTTCGGTTCATCCTCCCTACCGCCCACTAGTTAACAACACCTTAAAACAACAAAAAGTACATTAAACATAGGTAAAAACATGCCTATGTAGGCAGAAGGCATGGACTCAGTTAGCACTGTCACGTTAACGACAATAGTTATTGAGCTAAACTTATCTTTATTTGCTGCTTCACTTGATGCTCGTTGTCGTCGACGGCTAGGCCTGTGCCTTTGACTGTCTGCTCCTGATGGGCAGGCAACGGTAGTCCATCTTGTGCATCTTGATAAATTTGAAGCGAACTAGAAAGGCGTTGAAAAGATGTCTTCTTCACGGCGACAATGCAACAGTGACGTCATGTTGCTATTCATGATCACGTGCGTCACGTCAGCTTCGTAATGGTCATGTGATTTTCATTCAAACGTAAATATCGTGGAGGCGTGTGGAACACAGAAACATTTTTTTTCTCTTCTGTCGATCCCCGCAATCGGCCGCCAGTTTTGTTGAAGGACTTTCGTGTGGGGTTACTGGTTGTGTTGCCTGAATTCTGATCGTGCTAATGTTCTTACGCGAATGGGGTGAACCTCACCTTCGGTTTGTCGTAATGCCTGAACTTGGCATCAAGATGTAAACAACTGTTCATCTTATTAACTCAGCAACTTGACATAAAATACGTAATTCATAAGGTTGAATGGTGTAACGTGATTCAACGAATAATGCCTCCGGTTCGAGTCCTTCACAATTTAATATGGATTACACACATACATAAACAGTTCAATTCACACATGAGGTACATGCATCAATCAATCAATAGCGTAGACTGCTGTTTTAGTGTCAATGTCCGTTTAAGGATACAATGCAGTAATTGTCGTCAGAACATCACAGCTATATGCACGCGCAGATAGAATGGCTACCTGCCGACAGTGAGACTGTGAGTCTAATTACTTCGTATAAAGTAGACGATTATCTTTCTCCTTCCAAGGATTTAGTTAATCACTAACCTCCATAAGTTTCCTCTCTCGTAGAGTTCTAGGACTGACCCTGGTCCTGCATAAATACACATATAAATGGCTATATCATGCCATTAATTTGGAAGGCTAGAAAAACGCAGCTATTCAGCTTGACGGTCAAGTAACAAAGGGTAGCGTCTCCTAGTTACCAACTGTGACCCAAACAACGCTAGACACGTCATAATCGATCGTGTATGGAGCGTTCAATAATTGAAACATCTATCGCAATATATTAAATGTCTTAACCTTTACAATTGCACGTCTGCTAACCTTTAGCAGACGGCGTTAATAACATATACCGTAACAACTACGAAGCTGGTCCAGCGTCTTCAAGACCCGTCTGATGATGGCGTTTAGCGTTGACTGCCGGCCACTTATATCACTCACTTGTTCCAAAGATAGTCCCTCAACTGGTACTACCGACCAAATGTTTTTGGGATCACTGACTGACTTCTGGCTTACAGAAATAGTTAAGGCAACTTGTTGAAGATGCCTCTTACATGTGTTCTGGGGTGTTACTTTATTATAAGCTCCCACTTTGACTCCGTGTTTCAGATTCCGGTTTTTCTTGCTAATAATGGTAGAGTTTTCCTGGGCTTTTAAGTACTCAAGAGGTTTCAACAAGTCCAGTCCGATAAATGGATTCTGATTCTATTGTTAACTCTGGCATGTCTGGTTGTTTTCTTAAAGAGTTGAATTTTCACAGTGCTTTACCCCAGCGAAAGTGTTAGGTTATATTACAACTTTCGTCCCACGCACGTTGTTGTTTACTATTAGACCGAACTCCAATCAGAAATATTGTTTTGCTTTCATCTCGAATGCCGGCCAATAGTTACAATCATTCGTGGTTTGATAGCGTCTATTAAAAAATTTCCTCATAGGACAATTCTGCATGTTATTTAAAAGGTCATTTTCCGTATAAGGAGTTGGTATATCCGTCGATTCGCAGTAATGATTGCACTACAACTCCCTACATTATCACACATAATATCCTTGTAACACTTCTGTCAGGAAGTTATAACAACATTCCGTCTTTCAGGTGCATGTATGTATTGTGTCCGCAGACGGGTAATTTATCCCCCCGTCCTTGTGCAAACACGAACCCTCGTATAACCATCTGGGCTGTGACTCTTCACGACAGTGATTCGTGAATCACAATAGCCATATTGGCGCTAAATAAACTTGCTGGGCGTACGTCGTGTTCATCCGACGCGCCCAAGGTTTGGTATACAAGAATTTTACCAACACGACTGTCGGTCAATATTGCATCACCTGTCTACTCTCTCAGCAGGGATGGTCAGGTAAACAGACAAGACGAATTATTACGGAGAAGAAGTGCAAACAATGACTCTAAAATAACAATACTGCCTGAGAGGAAAAGAGAGCGAACCCAATTATGTGACAAACTACCTAATTGTAAAAAATATTTAACCCAAAGAGAATATTATGTCTGTATATAAATATATACATATAATGTTATAGGATTTTAATCACTGCTATTTCCGTCACTTGTGGCTACAGTTCTCAGGGCAGAGTTGTCTTCATCATCATTAACTAGTTAGCAAAAGGTTTTGTAGGAACTGAGAAAGGTTTTCTAGCCCCAGATGTAGAAGATAAGGCTACTTGGGGAATGCGGACAGAAGATATTCGAGGAGACTTTAAAAAAAAAAAAATAATTAAGCTTGTTTTTCTGTGCAACCTTCTTTATTTCTTCAAGGAGCACCTTGTAGCAATTAAGATCTTGTTGTATGTTACGGATTACCACATAACTACATTCAATTTTACTGTAATGCTTCATTATGCTAATAATGACAATGCTTTAAAGTCATCCCACCACCCTGGGACCCAAAGATGAAGCAATAGAGAATGCAGTCAGCGACCCATAGCTTGACTGCTTGCGTCAGGGTCAGCGAACCAGAGCTGATCAAGACTCTACTCCACCTCCAAGTGGTGGTCCTGGAAACAGGCTGCATCACTGCAGTCTGGCTGAGAGAGTAGGGATCGAAGAGGGAAGGCAAATCCGGTCCCAAAAAATGCCATGCTGAAGTCGGATGGGTCGGCCGAAAGGCGCAGATATCGCAGCTCCGGTGTAAACAGACACAACGCAACCAACGTCCTTATCAGGACGAACGAGGAAGAAGAAGAAGAAGATCCCACCACCCTGAATGAGCTTGATGAGAACGTTATATTCCTGCTTCCCATGGAATATGGCGCGCAGCGTAATATTGAATTTTTTAAGCGTATAACGGGCATATGGCATAAAATAGAAACAGCGTTATTTCGAAAAAGGGCTAACTGAACAGCTGTATTGCTATATTTGCTTATGGAATTATCTCTTCTCATAATATACTGAATTGTGCAGCGGTATGCAATACAGAAGCTGTGAGGATCTTCACCACTAAATACAGCGTTTTGAAACACCCTTTATTGGAATTTCTTTCCATCTCTGCATACATATAATATAATAAAGATCTGACATTTGAAACGGCGAGAGCTGAGCGAACTAAACCAATTGCACTGCTAATATGTGCAACGTACACACATACATGATTACTCACACGTGTACATGCATTGGCGTCAGATGCAGGCATTTGTTGGATTCATTTGAAAAACCTTCAACATAAATTTAAGTTTCTGTTACTTGGTAAAAGAATGACAAGAAACGAAGGTCTATATTTGCCAGAAGTGTTACGATTGGTTGTTTCGTCCCAGAAGTGTTTAAATGTCGCTGTGGCGTATATTAAAACCAAACGTGGGAGCCGCGATTACTGGCAACAAGTGACGTGTTGTGCAGAAAGAAATTCTTAGTACAGTATGAACAATGCTTATAGACCGGTGCTTTTTTTAAAAACAAATTCGTGTGGTTACACAATTAAACGAACATTGTTTAAAATTTACACTTTAATACCCCTTATGTTTTCAAGTGTCGTGGGGAGATACGGTTTCCAGTCTTATGTAAGATGTATCTTATTATTATTATTATTATTATGATTATGCCTTTTACTCATTATAGCATGGTGCAATCCCTGCAGCCAGTCCTCGTGCTGGAAGCCTGCACCAATCATTCAAGATCTCTTGTAGTGGTAGTTTCTGTAACAACGTATTTTAGTAAACATTTTCATGTTGTCAGCCCCATGAACTACCTCCTATTAGTCGTCTCTTATATGCCTAAGAGAGAAGTAGTCCCACTCTTTCACTGTCTACTCAGAGGCCCCCGGGCACAACAGGGGTCACGGGCTATCTTGGCTAGTACTAATCTATGTTTTGTCAGAATTTTCGTTAATATTACCGCTCCACATTTTTACTGTGCACGTTAGACAGTGAAACATCTCATCGCAGATACTGGCTTAGGGGAGGTAATTGTTAGAGACTTCACTATACTAGGTCTAGCTTTATGAGGTGGGGTGATTAGTTCCCTTCTTTGCTGCTTTTGTATTATTTAAGATCAAAGTCAAGTACCCATTTACACCTGGGTAGATTTAAACATGACGCAACTGGCCCGACCAATATTGACGTGATAGTCATGCACTCTAACCGCTCTGCCAATTGGACTCTCGTTTTAGAGAGTTATCATGTTGATACATTGAATATGAAGACTTATTTGGTGTTACGGAATCTGATATTAATAGCGCGCTAGATGTGTGTCTTGTTATAACGGTAAAAAGACTTTTAAATAAATACCGTACTAAAACGGAATTTTATTAATAGCACGTTGCACGTGTGTCTTGTTTTAACAGTGAAAAGAGTTCAAAAATACTAACACTGAATTTTATTAATAATAGCACGCTAGATTTGTGTCTGGATACAACGGTGAAAAGACGTAAGAAAATACTAAATAAGAAATGACTGTTTCCAGTGCACAAAGTAAGTTTATTACTCGAAAGCGAAGGAAACATTCCACTGTCTAAGGGCATGTTAATGGAAGCTGGAATATATTGTGACAAAAGGACATACTGAAGGAAACAGACAGAAGATACTGGATAGTTTAACATCGCGCATTAAAGAAGTCAGCAACATAAGTGATAAACAACACAGGGAAGTTATACAGAGAAATTATCACCTATCAAGCTGACATGACAAATGAGAGGGGAAATGAAAAAGAAATGATGGCTTTTTCCGTTCTTTTTTCGCAGTCTGAGAGCTTTGCAGATTGTGACAATAGTTCACCTTAACTATTTTTAAAAAAACGGTAAAGACGACAGTAGACAAGGTTCGCAATGTTGCTCCATACTGCCAGACTGGCTATCTCTACTTACATTAAACCTCCCCTTAACCTAACCCCAACCCTGTTTGGAGCAGTTAGCCTTAACCTAACCTCAACCCTGTTTGGAGCAGTTAGCCTTAACCTAACACCAATCCTGTTTCGAGCAGTTTTCCTTAACCTAACACCAACCCCGTTTCAAGCAGTTATCTTTAACCTAACACCAACCCTGTTTCGAGCAGTTAGTCTTAACCTAACACCAATCCTGTTTGGAGCAGTTAGCCTTAACCTAACAACCAACTCTGTTTGGAGCAGTTATCCTTAACCTAACACCAACCTTGTTTCGAGCTTTGTTAAAATTAATAACGGCCGACAGAGATTGAGGCATCGTTAAATTTAAAACCAAACAAAAATCCCAATATGAAGTGGAAATGTCCCGTGTTTGGCCAATATGGAAGCGCCCCCCTCTTCCCCCGATGACGGGATCGGTACGTTAGTGAAGTACATTCGTGTAGTGAATTTTTATCTATGCATCAAAATAAAATTAACACCTTTATGCTTACTTGTTTGTTATGTTAATAAATATTGAATACTAATATGTTACTACTATCATTATTTATTTGTCATCATGCAGTCAGCCGCACAGTTCACAAGACTGAAAAGCCTGCAGGTTTTATTATGCAAAGTTGAAATGGTCACAGAACTCATGTCAAGCCAGTAACCATTACAAGCTGCGTGCAGCGTCCAAAACAAAGTTGAGAAACATTTAGTATTTAACAGGGAGACAATTACAAGTACTTCAGAACCTTGTTATTGTCGTTCTTGCATTAGTACATGTGACCGTGTGATAACTCATTTGGCGTACTAACTTGCATACAAGAACAGAGCCGAAGTGAAGTAACTGTCTGTCGAGTCTAGAAAAATGGTTGTCAAAAGAAGCTCATCTACAGATTCCAAACCACCCTATGGCGTCTTCAAAATGATGTTGAGATTTATTCTGGTAACTAATTGTCTGGTTTTTGTTTCGTCATTCATTCATTCATCGTCTGGTTTTTGTTTCGTCATTCATTCTTTCTTTCTTTCTTTCTTTCTTTCTTTCTTTCTTTCTGTCTTTTCATTAATTAATTAACTAATTAATTAATTAATTCCTTCTTTCTTTCTTTCTTTTCATTAAAATGTTCATTCATTCATTCTTTCTTTTCATTAATTAATTCATTAATTAATTCATTAATCCATCCGTTCATACATGCATCCATTCATTCGGCCATTCATCCATTTATTCATTAATCCATCCGTTCATACATACATGCATGCATCCATCCATTAATTCATCTGTTTGTGACGGTATTGCCTCTCCTGCTTTGCACTAGTGGTCTAACAGTGGCCAAAACTCAAGAGTATCTAATATGGGCTTCAAAGGTATCTACCTTCGCCCAAGATTACTCTTGGTAGAGATGTAGTTAGAAGGGTAATGACACTTCTATTACAAAGGGAGTCTTCACAAGATATTCAGATAAGCGAAAACAATGCTGCTTTGGTTGAGCACACTAATTCTAGAATCTGCCGACCACTTTTGTGAAGAATTAAGCAATGATTAACCTTAGCTTCTTCAAGCCCCCACCTCTGATTTAATCAGTGGAATTCTTATTATTCAGGTATAGCTCTGTTTAGAGTGTGTGTAGTAAATTGACTGAGACAACCATGCAGTACATTTAAAATGATTAAATCGAAGTTAAATTTGTAAAATTACAAATAACAAAATTTAATAATCACTTAAGTTTTAACAGTTTGAAAATAATTGAATAGTTTAACAGAATGGGTTCATCGCTGATTGATGATATAATTTTTTCTTACAAATTCACGTGCCACTTAGCTGCCAGTGGTTGTTTTTTCTCCCGCTGGATTGGTTTTTTTTCCACTGCTCACGCTCGTCGCTGGTCAAGGTTGTAGGGTGCAGCTCGTTCCCATCGGTGTCAGGGAGAGTCTACAAAGTTGGTCCCTCGTCTTAAAGCTTAGGTCACTGTTCCCTTCTTGTTCCAGAGATAGTACCCTTCAACTGGTACCATCACCAACAACTGTGATAAAAGAATAGAAACGAAACGCTCTCCTGAGTATTGCGTTTCCCGAAACATACTGCTGTGTCTCCTATTCATATTCTATCATCCCATTTATCTCAGAATTTACCCTCAATGTGAATTAAACTTAATCTCTCGAGAGAAAAGTTTTTTTACATTTAAATTGAATAGCTTTTATAGTTACTTAACATTTCAATGAAAAGGTTAATAGTACAGATAGAATGTTTACATTTACGTTTCCACTGATTGAAAAGTGTTCACAATATAGATTGAATATGTTTTCATTTGTGTTTACACTAATTTGAAAAGTTTGAAACTTCCATTAATTTTAAAGTGAATATGTTAACATCGACATTTACACTGGTTTGAAACTGTAAATATTATAATTAAAATGTACATCATTTATTTCATCTTTCCCTCCTTGCTCCATATAAACTTGGGACTGCTTTATGCTTTTAGTTTTCCTTAAGAAACTAGCAACAAAACAATCACCAGCCCGTGCAGTGGTGGTTCATGAAATCATCATTCAATGCGCTGAGTTTCCAGCCTCAAATGACTGGGACATCCACTAGCGATTTTCACACATTAATTTTCACATGGTAATATATACATATTAGTTCACATGTTAGTAATGAAAATATAGAATGTAAAATGACAGCTTACGCCAATCCTGGCTCACATACTTTTTTTGCTCAGATGAATGAAGTTAAGGCACTAGCCGATGCCTTTTTTCACGTGTGCCTGGGGTCGTTAATTTTAACTTTAATTCCCTCTCTGACTTCGTGTTCAGTTTCCTCAGATATTCCGGGTTTCCTTATTTAAAATGATAGAGATCTCCTGGGCTATTTTGTAAGTCCTGATAAATACTCCAATCAAAGGTTGTCAGGTCTGATGAGATGGAATTCTGAATTTTAACTTCTGGCAAGTCTGGTGTCTTGGCAAGCGATCTTTACAGTAAATTTGACTGACTGAAGCGTCAGGTTACTTTCACTGTCCTCCCCTGCTCTGTTTGTTATAGAGCTAGATAAAAGCTCCAATCATTTCAAACATGCTTGGGGAAGAGGGGGGGGGGGGGAAGAGATTTTCAAAATATTCCTGACATTGAAACATTTTGAACGTAATGTAAAGGTCAAGTCTTCCGTATATGGTATGAAAATATCCGATCCCTGGCAGGCGACCTCACCAACACATCTGTAACCTCATACGACAAATGTGTTTCAGATGTAATAAATTTATTACTTTATCAGAAAGTAATATATTCGCAGATGGTAATCTAGTTATCTGTCACACCCTCTGGCCTTTATCAGCGATTTAAGCAAACACACTGGCGATTGTAGGGCTAATCTGTAGCGACCAAGCTTTGGTACACACAATTTACCAACTTATCTGACGTTTAAGATTACCTCAGCCGCTCCTTGCAAATGTGATGTGTTTATCCTCAACAAGGAGTGTCAAATTTGTGAGCAAACAAACTCTCTGCTACATATCAAGCAGAAAGAAAATGGCGCGACCATGGAAAATCACGCAAATAAAGTCAGTACAAAAATGTAACTGATTACTGCCGTAATGAAAAAGAGATCGGAAAGAGGTCGCCCCAAAAATCCATCTCGTGACACTGTTCATACATGCATTCATCCATCCATCCATCTATTTATCCATTTATTCATCTATTCATACATTCATTCAATCTTCCACCAGTTCATATATTCATTCACCCACCCACCCATTCATTCATACATTCATTCATCCATTAATTCAGTCATCCATGAATTTAATCATTCAGTCATCCATTCATCCGTCTATATTTCCGTCCATTCATTTACTCATCCGTTCATCCATTCATTCATCAATACAGTCATCCATTTATCCATTCATTCATACATCCAGTCATTCATTCATTCGGCCATCTATTCATTCATCCATCCATCCATCAGTTCATTCGTGTATTTATTCATCCACCCATTCATCCATACATTCATCCACTCAATTCATTCATTTATTCGTCCATCCGTTTATCCATTCATCCAGTCAATCATTTCTCCATTCATCAATGTCCATTCATTCATTCGTCCATCCATTGATTCATTTATTCATTCGTCCATCCATTCATTAATTTATCCATCCATACATCCAACGTTTTCATCAATTCATCCATCCATTCATTTACTATTTCATTCGTCCATCCATTCATCCATTTATTCATTCATCCATTCATTCAATCATCCACCCATCAATCAATTCATGCATCTATTCATCCATCCATTTATTCATTCATTCGTCCATTCATTTGTTCATTCATCTATCCATTCATCCATCTATTCATTCATTAATTCTTCCATCCAGTCATTCATTCATCCATTCATTTGTTCATTCGTCCATCCATCCATCCATTCACTCATCCATCAATTCATTCATCTTCCATCCATTCATTCATTTATCCATCCATTAATCCATTTACCATTCATCTATCCATTAATCCATTAATTCATTTGTCCATCCATTCATTCATTCATCTATCCATCCGGCCATTCATTCATCAACCCATTCGTTCATTCATCTATCAATTCATTCATTAATTCATCCATTCATTCATGCATCCATTTATCCATCCATTCATTCATTCATCCATTTATTCATCCATCCATCTGTTCATTCATTCATTCATTCGTCCATCCATCCATTCATTGATCCTTCTATTCATTCATTGATTCTGTCTTTCTTCTAATTTCGTTGTTTACTATATAACTTGGGTCACTACAAATCATGATCACCATTATTACTTGACGCTCTCTACGAAGCAGTGGGCCACCATTGTAGCTGGCTCCCTTGCAGGACACTTTCATCAAAGCATTCGTGGGCGTTAGGAGCGTTGGCTTGTGTAGTAACTTGTTTGATTCGATGCGTTGCCTGCCCCATTCACAATCTCGTATTATTCGTCCTTACGACACGCTTGAAAGATCAGCAGTACATTTCTTTCTTAAATTGAGTGCAAGCGTTCAGTCTGACAGTATGAAGACTGTTAACAAAGCACGCTCTTTCTTGCGTTATAGTTATTACACGAACCCGTTACATTTTTGTTTGTGGTTTTGTTTACGAGTGGGAAGTTCATAATTGTTTTCCTAACTTCGCCTCGTCAGTTTGCTTTTGTTCACGCTGTTGATGTTTTGTAACCAACTTTGCTCTGGTCACGTGTTAACTTTAAAATCTACAAGGGCATTTACGAAACAATGATAATGTTTTACCTCTATTTGTCAAGCATGAAAAAGAAAGGTAGTTTGGAGACCTTTCTTCTTCTTTGATCCTTAGCCACCGACCGTCAAAGCAGTCAGTGGCCATCACGCCTAGTGGCGTCTTGTAGGGCAACAACAAATTGATCCCACTTTGCTCGGTCGGTGGCCATTCTTCGTACAGTGCCCCAACTCTGGTTCATTCTTTGCATCTCAGCCTCCACAGTCCTCCGCCAGGTAGTTTTTGGTCGGCCACTCTTTCGTTTTCCTTCAGGGGTCCAAAGCATAGCTGTTCTTGTGATGGCATCGGGGTCTCTTCTGAGGACATGGCCAACCCAGCTCCAGCGTATACCAGCTATGGTGGTGTGCATGTCCTCTTGCTTGCTCCGAGTAAGCAGATCTTAGTTGGTGATGGTATTCGGCCAAAAGATTCGGTGAATTTTTCTTAAGCATGTTGTGTGAAAAGAGGACAATTTCGACATTTCCTTCTCTGTAACTCTCCAGCATTCCGCACCATAGAGAAGCAAAGAAAGCACACAGCTCTGATATAATCTTAATTTTGTGCCTGTGCTGTATTGAGAGGAGTTTGGAGACAATAACGCATTTATTTCTAACAGAGCTGGATGATCCAAGGTTTGATCTAATTTTTAAAAAAAATTTTTTTTAAATAAATCGTACACTGATACATTTATACATTGAGCGCAGGGACTGTTTACAATGTAGTCGTTAAAGTATTGTTTACAGAAAGGGCTGCTAAATTTATGTTTACAAAAGTTGCTTAAAAAAATATATGAACAAGAGAAACCGCTATTGTAAGTAACAATCAAACAAAGAAATATGTGAGCAGAATCAATGGCAACGCTACAGCGGAATTTTGAAAGCAAATAATATTTTTTGACATAATTAAAAAAAAAACCCACAAAACAATAGTAAGTTAAAATGAAGTACAGTAAATCTGAACAGTAACAAGCAAAACAAGGTCAAAGTAACCCCATTTTGCATACTACCATAGGGGAGTAAAGTGTTAGAGACTTCACCATACTAGGTTCAGCTTTTTTAATTAGGTGGGGTTGACCAGCTCCCTTCCTCGCTGTCTATTGCCTTCCCTTACCCAAGAACATATTCTAGTGCCTATTTACAGCTGGGTAGACTGAAGCATGTCTACCAAGTTTCGATCCCCGAACCTGGTAACTTTACCACCAGATGAAAACACTCTAACCGCTGAGCCAGTCGGACAAAAGGCTTTGAGAGGACAGAAAAAAAAGAGGAGGGGAAATAATTCCCATTAAGAGGTATAGCAAGACAATGAAATCGAGGGAAGAAGGGATGTAACTCACCGTAGAAGGCCCTTAGTGATTGTGGGGCCGCTGATGGGATAAAGGGAATGGAATGTGACCATCTATATTCATCGGGCCCAACATTACTTTGATATTATTGGCAGAGTGGTTAGAGAGCTTGTTTCTCCAGGCGAAATTACTGGGTGCGAAACCTGGAAGCGTTAGGCTCCAGTCTACCGAGCTGTAAATGGGTACGGTACCTAGCTCTGATTTTGAGTTTAATAAGGCAAAGGCATCGAGAAAGGGAATTAGTCACTCTTCCAGGCTCAACGTCATTAAGCGGATACCTAATATAGTGAAGTCTCTAACATTTCACTCCTCTAATGTTTGAGTCGTAATAGGTTTATGTTACATGGATTGCAAGTGTCGACCGTGGAAGACGTCATCCTCATTTTCACCATGACCTTACAGTTCCCCCTGGAGCACAAACGTTCACCCAAAACAAGTCAAGTCTCCCTGGCCTGTGCTATCGGTTCATTGTCTTCTTTATTTATACCCTTCATGTCTATGTAGCAAAATACTAGGCAGGATAATTATACAGAGAATTTCAAAGGCAGTAGACTACAAACTGAGGAAAGAACAAGCAGGATTTAGAAAGAACAGAAGATGTGTAGACCATATATTCACTCTCAGGAACATTATAGAGCAGTGCTCAGAATGGCAAAGACAGCTGTACATAAATTTTGTTGATTTTGAAAAGGCTTTTGACAGCATACATAGGGACAGTTTATGGAAAATACTGAGGGCTTATGGAATTCCAAGCTGCATGGTGTCAATCATAAAAAGCCTCTATGCCAACTTTACGTGTAGTGTTGGGCAGAGCAACCTAACCTTCGAGGTGAAGACAGGAGTACGACAGGGATGCCCCTTATCAACCACTCTATTTTTAACAGTCATAGACTGGGTGATGCGCCAGACAACAGAGGGCAGTCCAAGAGGAATAAGATGGACTACATTTTCAACATTGGAAGATCTGGAATATGCAGATGACATTGCACTGCTGGCACATTCACATCAACACATCCAGGAAAAAAACGGATAGACTTAATAAATTTAGCCAGCAGGTGGGCTTGAACATCAATTTAAAGAAGTCTGAGGTCATGACGCTCAATGTGAGCAACCCTGAGCCCATATCAGTAAGGAATCAGCAACTGGTACAGACAGATACCTTCACATACCTAGGAAGCATAGTAACACCAGACGGTGGGGCAGGCAAAGACATCAACATCAGAATGAATAAGGCAAGAACAGCCTTCTTTAGCCTAAATAACATCTGGAAGTCCTCCCAATACAGCACAAGCACAAAATTAAGATTATACCAGAGTTGCGTGCTTTCTGTGCTTCTCTATGGTGCGGAATGCTGGAGAGTCACAGAGAAGGAAATGTCAAAATTGTCCTCTTTTCACACAACATGCCTAAGAAAAATTCACCGAATCTTTTGGCCGAATACCATCACCAACCAAGATCTGCTTACTCGTAGCAAGCAAGAGGACATGCATACCATCATAGCTGGCAGACGCTGGAGCTGGGTTGGTCATGTCCTCAGAAGAGACCCCGATGCCATCACAAGAACAGCTATGCTTTGGACCCCTGAAGGAAAGCGAAAGAGAGGCCGACCAAAAACAACTTGGCGGAGGACTGTGGAGGCTGAGATGCAAAGAATGAACCAGAGTTGGGGCACTGTACGAAGGATGGCCACCGACCGTGCAAAGTGGAATCAATTTGTTGTTGCCCTACAAGACGCCACTAGGCATGATGGCCACTGACTGCTTTGACGGTCGGTGGTTAAGGATCGAAGAAGAAGAATCATGTCTATGTCTAATTCCCTCTTCCGTGCATTTTTTTTTTTGTCTACCTATTTTTATCTTGCCCTAGTGAGTATAGAATACGAACTACCTTGTGATACTTACAACTGGTTTTCTCAGCGTGCGTCTTATCCAACGGCCAGAAGGATTAAGCAAAGGACAATCATTTACTGGGATGTTGCGTTGGTCGAATTCTCTGACGCTTCTGTCTTGATGCCGTCACTTTGTTGGAGGGAGGGGGTTCGAATCTTCAAAGTACGAAGTGTTTTTTTTTTATTTTGTTCTCTCATCATCATTTTCTTTTTCGCTCCTTATGGAGCATAGAATCACTACTGTAGCTCGCCACCTAGTAGGACGCCTGCACAAAACCTTCACATGCACGTGCAGCAACGGTTTGTGTAGCAGTTTGTTTCACATAATGACGTTGCCAACCCCATACACAACCTCATATTAGATTAACATACCTAAGATGGCAGTAACACATGCTCCTGTAACATGAAGCACTCATCCTGCGACCTATTTGCCGATGACTGTATCATTTATACTAGTGATAAAAGTTGCAACACGCTAGAAATATTATTACAAAGCGACACAGACAATCTTATTAAGTGGAGCAATGAAAACTGCATGCAAATAAATATCATTAAAACAAAATGTATGATAATATCAACTAGACAAAAATTACAAAACTCACTGAAAACAACACGTCAGCTCTACATTGGAACCTCTTTAATTGAAAATGTAAATGAAAATAAAACACTAGGACTCATAATTGACCAACATTAGGTCTTTGTTAAGGTCTGTTAGTTGTAAGCTAAGGAGGTAAACTTTTTATACTATGGTCTAAGGGAATTTACTGGCTGTATTCTTTTTGGTACAAGTCAGATTTAGTTGTTACCTCCCTTGTCTTGCCATTCGTCTATTTAAGATTTTCTAGAACAGTTTACGAACAGCTCGTGTGAGCTAAACTCACGTCACGCGATTATTTTGCGCATGCGTGATGATTTGGCGGGGCCGGAAGACTGTATCTCGACACAGTCTGCCCGGGATTTTTGAGCTGAGAAGAAGTTCAGCGATTCTTCTCTGACTGTGTGAACGGGGAAACAGAGTCCTCTGTGTGATAAAAATGTTTGAGATTTTTCCCCTGTTATAATTCTGACATATTTCTGAGAGCCAAGGATGGCGAATGTTTTGTGTTTGATTCTTGGAAGGCAGTGAAGGTAAAAATACCCTTTAAACTATTTTTTGTAGCCAAGAACTTTATATTATTATGATGCTACCAGCCCAAGATGGTTGGCGGTCATTGAGGTGACTTTCTCCTGGTGTGAAGGAGAGTTTATGAGAATATTGTTATTATTATCTTGCCAGAGTTTCCTGACATGGTTTTGTCAGAGGACACTCAGAGAACAGTAGATATTTGAAGCCCGGTATTTATGCGGCTATATTGCCCAAAGATTCACCTGACATGGTTTTGTCGGAGGACACTCAGAGAACAGTAGATATTTGAAGCCCGACATTTATGCGGCTATATTGCCCAAAGATTTACCTGACATGGTTTTGTCGGAGGACACTCAGAGAACAGTAGATATTTGAAGCCCGGCACATATGTAGCTAATTTTGCCAGAGTCTCTGTTGTACTAAATGCAGTGAACTTATGTTATCTACATGAGGTGGATGTACTTGAACCTTGTCCCAATGACAGTATGTTTGTTGATGTCAACGTGATGTTCGTGCTGTAGTGTAATAAACAGTTGGAACTGTACCAGTTGCTTTCAACATTTCCTGACTTGGATATGTGCGTTTTGGTGTGTGTAAACTGTGGTACTCTAGGACTACACGCATTCGCAAATATATATATATATATATATATATATATATTTGTTGTAAGCTAAGGAGGTAAACTTTTTATACTATAGTCTAAGGGAATTTACTGGCTGTATTCTTGTTGGTACAAGTCAGATTTAGTTGTTACCTCCCTTGTCTTGCCATTCGTCTATTTAAGATTTTCTAGAACAGTTTATGAACAGCTCGTGTGAGCTAAACTCACGTCACGCGATTATTTTGCGCATGCGTGATGATTTGGCGGGGCCGGAAGACTGTATCTCGACACAGTCTGCCCGGGATTTTTGAGCTGAGAAGAAGTTCAGCGATTCTTCTCTGACTGTGTGAACGGGGAAACAGAGTCCTCTGTGTGATAAAAATGTTTGAGATTTTTCCCCTGTTATAATTCTGACATATTTCTGAGAGAGCCAAGGATGGCGAATGTTTTGTGTTTGATTCTTGGAGGGTAGTGAAGGTAAAAATACCCTTTAAACTATTTTTTGTAGCCAAGAACGTTTTATTATTATGATGCTACCAGCCCAAGATGGTTGGCGGTCATTGAGATGACTTTCTGCTGGTGCGAAGGAGAGTTTATGAGAATATTGTTATTATTATCTTGCCAAAAATTTACCTGACATGGTTTTGTCAGAGGACACTCAGAGAACAGAAGATATTTGAAGCCCGGCATTTATGCGGTTATATTGCCTAAAGATTCACCTGACATGGTTTTGTCGGAGGACACTCAGAGAACAGTAGATATTTGAAGCCCGGCATTTATGCGGCTATATTGCCCAAAGATTTACCTGACATGGTTTTGTCGGAGGACACTCAGAGAACAGTAGATATTTGAAGCCCGGCACATATGTGGCTAATTTTGCCAGAGTCTCTGTTGTACTAAATGCAGTGAACTTATGTTATCTACATGAGGTGGATGTACTTGAACCTTGTCCTAATGACAGTATGTTTGTTGATGTCAACGTGATGTTCGTGCTGTAGTGTAATAAACAGTTGGAACTGTACCAGTTGCTTTCAACATTTCCTGATTTGGATATGTGTGTTTTGGTGTGTGTAAACTGTGGTACTCTAGGACTACACGCATTCGCAAATATATAGATATATATTTATAATAGTCGGCCATCAGTAAGCCCGACCATACTGACATTGACTTGTCACTACACACCACCACATAACAACTACTACTTGCAACAGTTACAAACAACCATAACAATAGCAGAATGCAACAGTATTTCAGTGTCCTTCTCATCGTTTTCATGTCTGTCTCTAGTTCTCTTCTTCGTGTCCACTTTCGTCTCTTGCCAGGAGGATTCCAGAACAAAGACTGCCTTGTCATGCTATCAACAAGTTCCCTCAATGTATATATATCCAATCCAGTTAACCTGTTGTTAAAATGTCTTACTAACAGCAATAATAATGAAATAATAAAGATGTCCTCGACATTTCTTCAATAGACTTCATTTCACTGTCACGTACACTTTATGTACACCCTTACACTTTATGTACACCCTTACACTTTATGTACACCCTTCAGGAACACTAAAACATTTCTTTCTTTTCCTTGTCGCTCCCCACGGAGCATGGAGCCAACGCTATAGCTGGTGCCTTCGCTGGAAGCCTGCATTAAAGCACCTATGTGCTTTTGCTGCGTTAGTTTCTGCAGCAAGTTGTTTAATATCAGGAGGTCACCAGCCCCACTCGCAACCTAATAACAGTCACGTGATCGTGTTTAATATTACAAGTTCGCCAGCCCCATGCACAACCTCATAACAGTCGCCTACTACGACATGCGTGAGGGGGCAGTAGTCGTACTCTATATCTCATAAGAGACCCCCGGGACATATACGGGGAAACGAAAAAAAATTGCCAAATCAAAACATCCTGAAACATTCTGTCCTCGGTTGGCTATTGCTACATATGTCCTGGTCGGAAAGACCTGATAAATGTTTCCCGCTATCAGTAAGTTACCAGGTAACTTGTAGATTTAGACCTGTCGCTATTAGAGTGACATGCTGTGTAACTTGAGCCAGAGTTACTGTGTATAAACACCGTCTCTTAAGTGACAGGAACGTATTTTCCCAGGACATAAGATGGCGTAACAAAGGCCACCAGATATTATCATTATATCTCTGTTGTCATTCCTGTCTAGTAGTCGTTGGGCTTGCGACCTTCAAATGCCAACCCTGTTTCATTATCAGACAGTGGAAACAGAATGATTCCCAACCTCAACCCCCCACCCCTAGGTCGACCGTAATAATTCATCATCATTAACATCATACTATCATCATCATCACCACCACCCTTCAGCTCCCCAAGGAACATAGGCCTTCAACAAACTTATTCAAAGTCTTCCTGTCACGTGTCATCAGCTCAAGATGTCCACGTCTTCTTCATCCCTTTTATAGCTGTCTTCAGTTCTATTCTCCTTGTGTCCTAGTAACTTACTTACTTACTTAGTCGTTCCCCTTCTACCATGAGGTGTAGAGGTTTGGAAGAGAGAGTGTCAGACTATCCTATCGGCTGTCTTCCTCCTAGCCTGGTTCCATTCTAGTCCTCGGTCCTTCAAAGATTGTCTAATGTTGTCCTCCCAGCGGACTCTGGGTCGTCCTGGGGGTCTGGATCCCTGGCTCTTTGTTTCCCATGCTTGTCGTGGTAGCCGATCTTCTCCCATTCTGCAGACATGGCCAAACCATCTTAGTTGGGACTGTTCTACTTGGGTCTGCAGGGGGTGGGATTTTAGGCTTTGACGTATCGTCTGGTTGCGGACCATGTCTCTTCTTGTTACTTCAACCACCTTCCTCAGATACCTCATTTCTGAGATTTGGATCTGGCTTTTGTGGGTTGTAGTCATTGCCCATGACTCGTATCCATATGTCAAGACTGGGACATAGGTGGAGCAGTGTACAGCCATCTTCGTTTTCTTACCAACCTCTTGTGATAGTTGCAACCCAGGTTCTGTGCTTGTATAGTTCTTTGTTACATTTGGACCCTGCTTAAAGTTGCGGGAATATCCATTTGTGGAATTGGCTTCGGGAGTAAACCCTGAGGATAAATCCGGAGTCGGAGTCCCTAAGGCAGTCTAATGTTGATTCGACATTATTCTGGCAACTCCTGCGACATGGCTGGTACCAAACTGTATCGGCTACTGCCGTTCCTTTGGATCTACCGGCTGTGTGGAGAGAGGGAACATGCTGCATGGGCAACAGCTTGATCTCCATATAACTGTGCCCAAGCTCGCGCCCTGGAGAGGACACTCCAGCTTCACCCTATAGGTGTCGGCAAAACACGGGAAGTAGCAGTTACCGGTTATAAGCATTTTGCCCAATTGGCGTAGGGCATGGCGCCAGGGGCTACTTCCGACAGTGGGAGAGGTTCTAGGATCTCACTGGACAGCTACCGCCCGCTTCAAGCTGGGCAGCCCCCAGTCAATAACGTGTTGTCCCGCCACTGTCTGCTTTCCCCATTGGGTGCATGGGGATTAGGGTCAAACCCGAACTGTGGACAGAAAATTTTGCACCAAGCAATTGGGCACTGGACATGGATCCAGCAACATGGGAGGATGAAGCTGCCGATCGCACTAAGTGGCGATGCTATTTACGACACCACCTCAGATTGGGCGAAGAGAGGCTCACACAAGAAGCAGAGGTGAGGAGAAAACGTCGAAAGGAGCACCAGGAAAATAAGCAGTTGAGGGCTGTCACCTCAGGGGCGCATTCCCATAGTCAGTTATGACTGAAGGGGCTATTATTATTATAAAGAGATGTATAACAACTCTAAGTTCTTGGTTTTGATGTTATTAAGTTATATCTTGATACTGCTGTGTGTACGTTCTTGATTAGTCTAATGATGATCGTAACTTGTCCCTGTCTTTATGTACGTTGCCTATAATTGTATGCGCCGTACATTTGTGGCCTACCTTGCTCCTGTGACTGCTGAATGAGATTAAATTATCTGACAAGTATAATGCCTGGAATGACTTGACGACTCAGAGGTGACAACAAAAGTTCTTTATTTGTTGTCAAGGAACATATTCACAAATTGGCTATCTCCGAGCCTGATTACCGTATCAATAAATATAACATATGACACTTCATTGTTGACACTCCTACATCACATACTGCACTGGTCAGGAACTATTTTTATTATCTCTTGATTAACTCAGGATCTCTGCTGTCTACTTTGGTTTTTCTACCTACCCATCCCTACTACACATCACTACTGATTAATGGGCTGTTCTCAATCTATTTAATTAAGCTTCGAAGTATTGTCTGGGTCATCACCAGTGCTGGTAACTTATTCTTAGCCATAAACTGTTCTTTGTAAACTGCCTACACGTCTGACACTGGACCACTGTTTTAACACTTGTCCTTTCCATCTTTCCATTACTTCCTTCGGGGCAGTAAGCAATTTGCCTTGCTTGTCCTTTATAAATTTGAGAGGGCATTGTTTTTCCTTCCACTTGTTCTTTGGGGTCTTATAGAACAATTTCTGGTTTTCTTGCGCATCTTTTTCTAGCTTTTCTCCAAATTCTTCCCAGGACTTCTGTTTTGCTGCTAGCACCTTGTTCTTTGCTTCTGTTCTAAGTATCACATATTCTCTATATTTCTCTATTTGTCCTGCTGTGTTTTTAGCTCCTAAGTATTGTTTCCATGCCATTTTCTTCTCTCTCATTTTCTCTTTGACTTCCTCTGTCCACAAATATGTCCTCTTTCTCTTGTTCTCAAGTCGGACTTCACCACATGCTTCTGCAGCAACTGTCTTTATGATGTCCTTGAATTTAAGCCAGAGGGTTTCCAAGTCATCAGGTTGTTCTTCTGTGTTGCTCACCCCTATTGCAATAAGCCCCTGATATCTATTAATTTCTGGTTTGTAGGTCTTAATGCTCATTTCTCCCGTTCGTTTAGTTTCTTGCGTGATGTTGGGCAGTTCCTTGGCTGAGCAACTCTTTCAGTTGTTCCAAGACAAAGTTGATTTTTGTAAAAATACCCCGCCTACCATCCAAAACATAGTCGATTTTTTTCAATACCCACCCACCGTCCAAGACATAGTCGATTTTTTTAAATTACCCATCCGCCATCCAAGACAAAGTCGATTAAAAAAAACATCCGTCCACCATCCAAGACATAGTCGATTCTTTTCAACACCATTGTGACGGCATTGCCTCCCCTGCTTTGCAGTAGTGGTCCAACAGTGGCAAAAACTCAAGAGTATCTATTACAGGCTTCAATGGAGTCGATCTTTACACAGGATTACTCTTGGCAGAAATGTAGATAGAAGAGTAGTGAAGATGATGATAGGAAACTCTTTACAGAGCGATACAACAGGAAGCAATCTGATCATCAGAAAGAGTCCCCCCGTCCGATAAGTGTTTCGGTCCGATATATTCCTTTACACTCTAAGGGTGACGGGCCCACTTGGGTCATGACTTCCAAGCGTCTCAGCCTCCTGTTATCTTGTATCGAAAATGAACCCATTTCACTTATGGTAGCAACTTTAAAATCCACAACTCCGCCGTGGTGGCAATTGTGAAAGTAACAAAGAGAAGACAAATTATTCCGTTCATTCCGTTGCACATCACAACTAAGGACACACACTGAGACACCTGCGTGAAGCCGACGAGTCTAGCCACTACGCGCTAGCCACTGAAATTTTGTGCCCTACACCTCTTATAATATACGCCGCCTGTTGCTCCTCAGTCACAGCCCTTTCACTAGTACACAAAAAACTCAGCGTATTGTGGGCTTAGAAAAATTTTGTTGTTTTCTGTACCGCAGCGTTTATTGTCACGAATTCCATTGCCCATTGCGGTTGTTCCACAGCCAGCCTGATGCCTTTTCGGCAGTTTCACTAAGCCTCTTCAGTGCCCTTGTTCTCGACTGTCTAATCAGCCTCAACAGTTTCAATAAATCATACACTGATGCAGCCACAAGCCCTCTTGCGCCCACTTCAACAGCCATGACCCTTGCAGTGAACCCATCGTGTCTCAGATCCGCGGCCAGATCACTATACTTGGCCGCTTTGAACGAATGTTGCTCGTCTAATCTGGATTCAAATGGCACGGTCAGTTCAATCAGTATGACCTGAAGCGTTGCTGAAGAATGAAGCACTATATTCGGCCGTCTCCGCGATTTTCTGATACTCTCTGGATATGCCCCTCGTCCGGGTATGTCTACCGCCATCTCCCAGTCGTTTGCACAGTCAGAAGAGATGATAAACTGCTATCAGTTTTTACTCGGTTTGGGGTGTGCTGACTTTCCTGCCCTCAGAAAGTATTCATTTGCGGTGTTCGGCCTGGGTTTGCTATTCGCCTTCATCCTTGCCAGATCTATATTTAGCACTTTGTTATGGCGCCAAGTGTATCGCCCTTTAAGTCAGTGACAGGAAAACAAGCACATGTTACTCTCAATGAGGCTTTTCCTAGTACTAACTTCGTTGACAATGTTCATCACTGAAAACAATGACTCGCATGAATATGTCGACGAAAATTCTGTTAAAACTGCTACAGCGAGATTTATTAGACAGTCAAAATATTCAGGAATGGGTTCCTAAGTTTCATAGCCATTTTTTTTGTAATTTCCTTAGTGAATGCAGTCTCTAAGAGATCTTTTCCAATATTTTCTAGTTAAGCTCTTAAATCAACAAATGGTTGCCTCCAAACTGAGCTGCTGAGCAAATCAATCAAGTTGCATAAGTAAGTAAGCATCTCAAAATTATCCACATCAATTCACTGCAAAGTTAGTTTGTCTAATATTACACTGTCTGCATAGATTATGAATTTAAATTACCTGAAATTAGTAAATCTTGAAGAAAATTGCTCAGCAGTTAAATCTATGATGCTTGAATGCCTGAATATCTGTGTTCTTATGAATTTCAAGATCAATCGTGTTTTGTTTTTTTTATATATTTCGGACATATTTAAAAGTACTATTGTCGACATCACGTTTAAAACATTCAGACTTTTTTGTTATTAAAAATAAAGAAATGTTTTGCCAGATCCCTTTAATTTGGTGTGCACGTTATTTAAATGTAAGGGGAAATCTATAACATAACTCACACAAAAATTATAAATCTACAAATCCGCTCAACGTCGGATAACTCTTGACTAGACAAATTCTCATTTGTCAACAACAGATGATTATTTATTATCTTTCTTTCTTCTTGAATCATTAACCTCTGATTGTCAAGGCAGTCAGTGGCCATCACGCCTTGTGGCATCTTATAGGGCATCAACAAAATGTCCCCGCCTTGCTCGGTCGGTGGCCATCTTTCGTGCATGGCCCCAACTCTGGTTCATTCTTTGCATCTCAGCCTCCACTGTTCTCCGCCAGGTTGTCTTTGGTCTGCCTTTCTTTAGCTGTCCTTCTGGGGTCCATAGCATAGTAGTTCTGGTGATGGTTTCAGGGTCCCTTCTGAGGACATGGTCAACCCAGTTCCAGCGTCTGCCTTCAATGATGGTTTGCTTGCCTTTTTGACTGCACTATGCAAGCAGTTCCGGCTGGAGATAGTATTCCGCCACAAAAGTTGAAGAATTTTACTTAGGCAGGTTGCGTGTGTATGTGAGAGAGTTCATAATACTTTGGTTATAAAGAATCTTGGTTATAAAGAATCTTGGTTATAAAGAATCATCAATAACAGATGATTATTTATTATACTGTGGTTATAAAGAATCTTGGGCGGCACTACATGTTGCGTGCCGAAAACAGTTTTTCGCGTGACCCCCTGGGAACGCATGCTGTATGTTCACCACCCCTGCCCATACGAACCGGCAAGACACTTGAAGAAGAAGAAAATGCAAATAAATTCACGTATAACTTAATATAAGACACTCGCTCAAAAGGGCAGGCCGAACTTTTGAAAGTTTATGTTTCTTAGCCAGTGTTCTGGGAGCCCTAGTGTACCGCAACCCTAGCATTCCGCATACGAATATTCTTTACAAATACATTTTCTTGACAATTGGTTTAGCTGTAATGAATTGCTTCGCAGGGGTTCCGCTTGTTGTCGATAATTACCTTCTTCTTCCTGCACCCTCAGACGTCAACTTAAATATGTTCAAAAAAAGCAGTGTCAGTTTGAGACCATTGACATCTCCGTAGAGCCCTTTCCAGGAATGGTACTGGTGATGGCCATGAACGCTTTCTCTATTCCGCATATGTTGGACACCTTTGAAGCAGATGTTCAGCAGTCATTTTATCGGTGCCACAGTTACACTCATCACTAGTTTCTATCCCTAACTTGCTGAACAGACGGAGTCCCAATCTGCTATGACCTTGACGAAGTCTGAAGATTATCACTTGTTCACTTCTGCTGAACTGGTAATATGCATAATTTGTTTGGTAACCTGGATGTTCTGCTTCCCATTTGCTCCTGTATTTGCGCTTGATAAAACTCTTGGCCTCTTCATACGTTATGCTTGTGTCAAGTTGAGATAGCTTTCCCCCTTCCATTGCCAATGTCGTAGATTTTTGATAGGAGAATTAAGACTAGGGTTGGTCCCTTCTGAATAGATTAGAATAAGTGATAGTCACAGTGGGAGATGATAATAGAAATAGATTTCCACGAGTGAGATGGTAGAATGTGATAGAGGCTGTCTCTGAGATCGAGAAATCTTCTCTCTCTCTCTGCCTATCTTCTACGACAGATTTAGAGGAGTCAGACAGTCTAAACACACACACACACACACACACACACATATATATATATATATATATATATATATATATATATATATATATATATATCCACTCACGTGCACGCACATTCAAGTGACGACAGTTAAACACACAGACGTGGGAAAACTATAACAGTGATTATATAGATATTTTGGAACGAAACTGACCGACACGCTGGAATAATTATTGAGTAGTTTAATTATCATAACAAACTTCTCTCACAACATATAAAAATTACATCAAAGCATATACAAATAGTCATAAAAATCAAGGGATTGCTACAAGAAATGATAGACCCGTTGGTAGGATCCTTCCCCTCGATGTATAGCTCACAGTCCCGTTAGAAGACAGTGATAGCCCCAAAGAGACACAGATACATATGATTTTGTCTAATATTTCCCCCTTTTAAGGTATGGACCGACTTGATATCTCTGCTCTAATTTAAGGGAAATATGGTTAGCAATACTTGCATAAAAGCTCTCTTGCATACTTACAGCTTTGTTCGCAGCATCTTGAACATAATTCTTAGGGACATTCACATACAGACTCTTCAAATGCAGTCTTGACCAAGAAATCCCCAGCTCCAAAAAGACGAGTTGAAATTCTCTGCTTCAGGGAACGATTCCTTGGGTGTTCTTATTTTTTTCGAATGTCTGTCTAAGTCACATTAAAAAATTTGTCCAGGCACGAACATTAACAACGAGCACAGTGTCACTAGGTTAGGTATTCTAGAAATGAGGAATGTCAGGTCGGTGTCTTCTTTTCGGATAGGACTATATTTGGTCACCACATCACTAGTCAAAACTCCGTCGGAATGTTACTGACGTTAATATGTTACTTGCCACATAGGCTAAAAATGTACTTGAGTTGTTTCTCAGGAAGAATTAAATATGGCGCGATAGGCCTGTTACTTCATTTAACCTATAGGGTACGTGTAAAGATTATGCCCCCAGGTTTTTTTCAAGGAAAATGTTTTAGTTCTTCAAGATATCACTCATCCGTACTTAACGCTGGCAAAGTTTTGGGTTAACCCCAGTATTCACTGAATAGAGGAAATACACATATAAAATAATTATACATACTAGGGACTCGTTATAACTTACATTTTTTTAAATTGCAAGCGTACAGCTTGATTTATCATTTAAACTTTCCCGTGAAATAAGTTATATAAAAATTAAACATCATGAATTAGGAATATCTACGTATTCCGTCAACACTCATGAGGCATCTAGCATTTATAAGTTAGTTTAGAAAAATTATTCTCGTCTGATTATTTAGAAGTTAAATTTAATTCATTAATAGCCGACTGAGTTTAAGCTAGAAATGATAATTTCTGTTTTCCACTATAACTCGTCACTATAAAATAATACAGACTATATAAATTAAGCACTCTGCACCAAATCTAACTAGTGAAATATGAAATAAGCGATTATCACTTTAAACACGTCACAAAATACTAGATATAATAAATATAATATATTACCTCAACACAGAACTACAGGGAATCGCACACTTTAGAATTATACGCTGATATATTTATTTGCAGTCTAGAGCTCGGTAAATTTCCGAACAAACTAGGGCTTCGCTATATAGCTTATTCTATTCACGAGCAACCTGTCTACTGCGAATTTTGAGGACTGAATGAAAATAAAGTTTAACATTCTGGTTATATCTATTACCAGACAAAGGGGTCCCAACTTATTTCGCAAAACGAAATAATCTCCCCTTTTCCGTTTTAACACCTGCATTCGCTTAAACGCATGCCGTAACTGCCACCTACTGACCGAGAGTGCGCGTGTCAGTTGCGAGTCACAGACGGCCTGTCTCAAATGCCGAGGCAGTTTTCACACTTCGTCGAGAACTCAGCCTGATGACCGATGTGGCAGGTGAAAATGCTTAGACAAATGTCTCATTCTGCACCGTGAAGATGTCGGGTTTGACACCTCACATGAGCGCTCAGCCGACGAAAACGCGCGTGTCAGCTGAATGTGCAGACAAAAGTCTGCTCGTATGTCTGAGATTGATGCATATTCACACATCTCGTCCACTGACATCTACGTAATAGAATGCGTATCCCAGTATGGGAAAGAAAGCGGGTAAACGTTAGAATGGGAAAATAGTAATGTTTATAGTCGCAAACGTACGAATGCGAAAAACACAGGAAAAGGATAAAAGAGCGATAATAAAATATGAGGACACGGGTAGAGAAAGAAGAGAACAATAGAAAATTTATTGATCATAATCTCTACGTGACAGCCAATCTGTCGGCCTCTTCGTTTCCGGGGATGTTGCAGTGAGAAGGAATCCACTGTGTGGCAACTCGTTTGAATTGCTGGCACAGTTTGTGAAGTGTTACTGTTAGGTCATCCAGGTCGGCATTATTTTGATTCTTCAGCGTTACAATTACTGACAGCGCATCGGAGAAGATAGCTACTTGTCTCCTTGAGTTTTCTTCTGTCATTAGCACTTCTGCTACAGTTTTTAAGGCCTCTACCTCTGTTCTGAAGTTACTTGAGAATTTTCCTGTTTCGACTGACAGCTTTGTGTGTGTGTGTGTGTGTGTGTGTGTGTGTGTGTGTGTGTGTGTGTGTGTGTGTGTGTGTGTGTGTGTGTGTGTGTGTGTGTGTGTGTGTGTGTGTGTGTGTGTGTGTGTGTGTGTGTGTGTGTGTGTGTGTGTGTGTGTGAGTGTGTGTGTGTGTGTGTGTGTGTGTGTGTGTGTGTGTGTGTGTGTGTGTGTGTGTGTGTGTGTGTGAGTGTGTGTGTGTGTGTGTGTGTGTGTGTGTGTGTGTGTGTGTGTGTGTGTGTGTGTGTGTGTGTGTGTGTGTGTGTGTGTGTGTGTGTGTGTGTGTGTGTGTGTGTGTGTGTGTGTGTGTGTGTGTGTGTGTGTGTGTGTGTGTGTGTGTGTGTGTGTGTGTGTGTGTGCCATCGCTTAAGCCGAGAAGGACTCCTCCACTCTCATCTTCTATTGCATTTGTTGCTGATTCATCTTTGTGTGCATGGATCCAGTTGTTTCTTGGGTAATGTTTCTCTATGTATTTTGTGGTTAGGACTCTCTTCTGTTTCATTCTGACAGTTCTTTCTCTCAATACCTGGAATGTTTTCTATCAATTCAGGGAAGCGCTGATTTTTCCAAACTGGTAGCATGTGTGGAGTGGAGATGAGCGTAGCTGTTGATATTGCATTGATGGGGCCTGTACTCATCTTTGTTTTGACTGTTTCAACAAAGTTGCTTCGCTTCAGTCTTCTTCTTCAAAGATAATTCATTCTTTATCTAAGGGGTTCCACATTAGTAAAAAAAAGTTTAGAAACACTGGTCTTGATCGAAAACAGACTGCTGGGACGGCGGATTGCAACAGCCAAACTTTGTTTACTTTAACTTAGTTCATTTTTATACCTGATGTCACGATTTGGGCACGTCACTGTAAATGTGAGTTTGCTAGCGACATATTAAAGACATATGCGTGTTCTCCTTTGACATACACCAGTTACTTTGTGAATTATTTCCAAAAAAGAAACGTTTGAAATTTTGTATTATTTCTGTAACCACCCAGTTAAATATATGTTTGTAGAATACAACATGGTCGTGAGAGTGAGAAAAGCGAGTTTAAAGGGGATGGGGGCGAGACAGGGAAAAGAGAGATAGATATATATATATAGAGAGAGCGATAGCCAGATAGACAGACAGACAGATAGACAGAGATAGATACATTTATGTGACAGCTCCTGTACATTAAAAAAGACTTGGAGGGAATAATTGTATTGTGAAACTAGGAACACACACTTTAGAACAGTTACATTTCTTCTCTCCCTTTATCCAGTTTCCAAATCATTTCCCTCGTCGCTAGTTATGAAGTATGGATCCACTACTGCAGCTCATCTCTGTCCAGGACGCTTGTTCCAAATCGTGAATATTTTCTATTAGCTGTGGTTTCTGTAGCTACTTATTTGACATGATCAGGTTGCCAGCCACATGCACATCCTCATATTAACTGGCTGTCACGAGTTGCTGGAAGAAGCAGTAGTTATATTCTGTGTCTCCACAGAGACCACCGGGGACTATACGGAGCAGAATGTTTAAAGGTGAATATATATTACTCCGCGTGTAGGGAACTGGCAACCGCATCACACAAAACTACTTGCTACAGAAACAATTACTTCAGGAATTTATACTTAGGTATAGTCTTCCTCGTCTCGTGTAGCTCAGTTGGGTCTCTGAATAGGCAAAGAAAGAATATGACTAATTTTGTAATAGACGACTAATGTCATGGTGCGCAAGGGGCTGGCAAACTCTTCATGTAAAACATGTTGCTATAGAAACAACCTTTGCAAAGAGCAGATGATTGCTTTGGTGCAGGCTGCATGCAAGGGAGGCAGCTGCAATGGTGGCTTTATGCTCAGTAGGGAGGGAAAATGGAAACGTAGGCTTCCTCAACATGACGATCTGCGCTGATAACTCCATATTTCGTCAGAAGTGACAAACATGCTCAAATATATGAACGTGCCACACACAACTTCCCACACTGAAAACATTGTGAACAGTTGATACAAGATAGAACATTTGATACAAGATAGAACATTTGCGTTAAAGAATTCAACCTGGAGATGAATACCTGGGAGAACGATGACTGGTACGCTTAAAAATAAGCCTCCTGGAAGTATCTAAACACTATAACACCAAATTTATATACTGTATATATATATATATAAGTTAATGAAAACCCATTAAACTCTCGGAGCAGAAATACAGTGTGATCACATCTTACGCGGTGGTAAGGCTCCGAAGACTCAGCCTTAGTTTTAAAACACGCGCATATTCAATATATGGTATTTCCTCTAGTATGCTCCCCTATGGCACAAAACGTTTTGTGCATGTACTTTTGCGCTCTTCTCTCTCTCCTTCATCGTTCTATTATTTGGCATATTTTATGCTTTTACATTTTTTGCTCTGAGCCGCTCCCAGACTTGTTTACGTTTCGTCAGGTGAATCGTAATAATACCAGGGTATTTATACCGGTCAGCGGATAATATGTTTTTCACCTAAGTTGTCTAGCCACTTTTGATGCAGACAGTAAACGTGAAGAGGAATAGCGACTTTGACGTAACTCATTTCCGAGGCCAGCGACAAACAGGTAAGTGACCACCTAGGTTCGCGGTCTGTCTGTCTGAGAAAGCCGTCTGGGGTGTGCGAAGACACAGGTGATAATTGGATAATCGTTTGTTTTTTTCGCTGGACCATTTTTATATCAATATTATCGACAATCTGTCTGGGGAGACAATATATTGGGAAAGCATCTAGACAGGAAATAAGTTCACAGATTAGATTGTAAGTTTGCATAAAGATGCAGTCGGAAGTATTACCGCCTTATTAGAAAGAGGTCAGGCGTTGAAATTTTAAAATGTAATATTTTAAAACACGCGGGGGATATTATGATTTAACACCTTGACCCATTTAGTTCTAAAGAGTTTACCATTGGCTTAATTTGAGAGCCGGAATAGACTTTTACTTTCATAGGAAAATTGGTCGGAAGTACAATCTGGAATTTGAACTGAGAAATGGAAATATAATCTAGCGAAATCGGAGTCACAAATCATACTGCATCGCCTCGTCAAGCTAGCAATTCACCAGAGCCAGAGAGAAGGATTGGTCAAAGGATTCCTAAATTACAAGTGACAGATCGAAGTATTTGGACAACTTTGAAACGTAAAAGTAAACCCGCATTTTTAAATACAAAGACTGGAAACTTAAAGGACCAGGACAGAGTATTTGGGCAACTTTGAAACTTAAAAGTAAACCAGCATTTTTAAATACAAAGACTGGAGACCTAAGGAATCAGATCATCCGTCATAAGAGGAATACTAAAATTTCACAGACCAAGTGATTCGAAAGCATCGACCTTAAGTTGCTAGGTCCATTCTAAACTGTGCCAGGAGATTGTGTTCCTAAAAGTTACTTCGAGGTAAGTGTAAACATTTATTTTACAAATGTGAACTTGGCAGGGTTTTCTTGCTAAGTGGTTATTTATGAGGCTGGCAACCTCAGCATTTGAAAATAATATCTTCATACACCACTATAGCAAGCGCTGGTGTTTGTTTTATGCTAATTCGCTCAGAAACGCGAAAGCAGCAGCAACCCCAGACTCCGAATGGAGCAGTGATGAGTGATGATTACATCCCATGTACATCAAGTGTATACTATCATTTTCTGAAATATATGTACCTTGTTAATTGCAGTTCAGGCAAATCATTGTATATCGCGCTGTCCAAGCACATATTTTCCCAGTTTAATACCCAGAAGAATATTGGTGATTTCTAATCATCTTCCCTGAGCTACGCTGTGTATACTCAAGAATTTAATTATTCAGAGAGGCTAACATTGGTTGGTGGACAGCCAGACAATGCGCCTGTTAATTTGCAGATATAAGTTAATAGTGCTCTGCCCTATGCAGCATTGTTCTTGACTTCTGAAAACATCTTGTGAACATACCCATGAGATAGTAGCATCCTTATCCTTCTATCTACAACTCTGCCAAGAGTAATCTTGTGCGAAGGTAGACACCTTTGAAGACCCAAATTAGATACTCTTGAGTGTTGGCCACTGGTGGACTACTACTTCAGAGCTAATGGGAGGCAATCCGTGACACCCTAAATTGCTCAGTTTTCGAATAATAACTATTTGATATTATTATTTCACTAACTATTTAGTAAAATATGTTACAAATAGTACATAAAGTTAAAAAAAAATAGATGGAAAAAAAATTCTAACACAAAAATCGGAATCTTCATCTTCAATATCTAGACAATCTTACTGTATAGCAGCTGTTAGTTGGTTTTTTATGCGTGCAAATGTTGATGTGTAGTTGGCCAGGTACGCGTGTCGATGTCACCTGAACAGTGTACTGGTGCGGTGAAGATCTGGGTCACTCACGCTGACAGCATACATGGTCCTTGTACGATCATGATGATGATGTGAGACATGGGTGTGGGCAGACGTGAATGCATTTAGGATCATATATAGTATACACAATACACCCAGTCACACTCGTACTGAAGCCAATGATAGTTGAAACTACTGGTGACAGTTCATACATTTATTCACAGGACTAACAGTAGAATCACACAGGAACAGTCAATGTAAACAGGTTCATGTACATCATGTTAATTGAAATTGCTTGGTACATATCAGGCATTCTAAGGCTGGTGAACATTCAAATATGTAGGCATGGTCCATAGTGGTATGTTGTTTAATGTACAGTTCATAATGCCGCTTTGGTATCCCTGACTGAACGCGTCAGATACCTTAATAACTCCGTCATACAATGGACGAGCCCTTAACTCATGTAATCCTATTACCAGGGCCGTCGTTCAACTAGGCATAACACGCCAGTTACATCTTTTCATGCGGTAGAATAGTGGCCATTACACAGACCTCGATATGACGTCAGCTGTGTATTCTTCATTAAGCAGGTTGCATAAACCCTGCTATAATGTTTGTATAAGTATACCGCCAACCTGCGGTTTCCACAATATATATAACTTCGTCGCTGGACTTCTGATCATATAAAGACGAATAGTCTTAAATAGCTACCTTGAGCACAAAATATAAGTTCTGCATTACAGGAACTGTGAGCTGTTCTCACAGGCTAGGTAAGCCTTTAACAAATTCTGCAACCGAATGCTTAGTAATGATAAAGTCGGTGTTACCTTGAAGCGAATCCTCAGAACATAAGAAATAACACTGTCGTCATTCCTGACGTACAGTAAATCACTGGGGAAAACTGACAACGCAGTCACTTCGAAGATTTTCCTTCCCCAGGATACAACGGACATTCACGTCCTACAGAAGCCAGTTCGCACTCTCTAACTGACGGAAGTCTAATTTTTGCGCGCAACAACTGCGCATGGCAAATAGCCCAGAACTGTTTACATTTGACCCTAAAGGTCAAACAAAATGAATGAACCAAAAAGGGGGATAACCCCTAATCAACCTGACACCGCAAAGTTAAGACATAGTTCCCCAACTTTGACCAGGGTGAAAAACATACAACCAATAAATCGACGTTTGAAACTCCGTCAATAATGACAGCAACAATAGCTATGAAACATGGAGACAAACAAAGGCAACAAAAAAGTTAGACTTTCATAAGTGGATGCTTACATGAAATAGATGGTGTCTTTTTTTTTTTTTTTTCTTAACCAGCGGCACTTGGGCTTTCAGCCCTTCGTCCCAATGACATGTCATTGCGAGGCTGAGGATCATGTGAACTTTCCTTCCAACCCCGGTCAGGAGCTTCGCTCCTTCCCATCCACAGAGGGTTTATCTCAGGAGCCGCGCAGGTTATTCAGTCAAAATCTCGGGCGATAACACTTCTTTAAATGCCCACGCCCGGGCTTGAACCTTGAACACTAGATCGCCAGTGCAATGTGATGACCATTACACCAGCGCGGCTCCCAATAGATGGTTTCAAATGGTATGACAAGATCACTAATATGGAACTGATGACAAAAAATAATCAAGTGCCACTGGAACCAAAAGATGAGTAGAACCGCTGGCGATGAACTGGACAAACTTTGAGGAAACCTGTTGGCAGCTTTACAAGGCAGTCCGTGTTCTGGAACACCAAGGGTAAAAGAAGTAGAGGTCGACTGAAGGTCAACGGAGACGAGAACTGGGGACTAAAATGAAATGAAGAAGACATGGAAAGAGCGAGGACCGATGGCACGTGACAGGAGGACTTGGCATACGTTTATGGAAGGTCTATGCTCCTTGGGGAGGTAAAGAGTATTGACTGATTGAATGACTGATTGATTGACTGATTGATTGATTGACTGATTGATTGACTGACCACGTGAATAATTTGAATGTTGTCAGTTTCCAAACATTCTATCTGTAACTACAGCGAGTTTAGTGCTATGTTGATAGCATTACAGGACATTTGGACTCCACAGGGTGAAGGAAGTAGCAGAAGGCCGAATACACCGCGGAGAAGAGAAATAGAGACAGACTTTAAAAGTAAAAAAAAACATTGAAATTCCTTGAAAGGATGGCACATGTTAGGAAGATCTGGCGTGAATTGTCGTCGAGCCTCTTCTGCGCGTGGTGTTTAAGGAAAATGAAGATACATTTCAGTTAAACTGTTCAGTCAAACATTACAGGCAATGTGTGCCTAAGATAGATTGGTAACTATATACATTAAGTACCAGTTGTAGTGTTTTCTTACAGAAAGGTTGCTGCACGACTGTATTTAATGTAGATCACCAATGTGGAACTTATGACAAGAACCTGACAGGTGCCAGTAGAACACAAGATGAGAAGACGATGGCGATGAATAAGCCACACAGTGATGTAACCTGTTCATAGTATAACAAGGCGGTCCAGATAAATCTGATATCCTCAAGGCAAGTGAGATGGAGGGAGATCAAAACCACAATTGGAGACAGAAGAGAAAGTGATAAAGAAGACATGGAAAAACCTTGAGCGGATGGCACAGGACAGGAGATTTTGGCATGAACTTGTTGCACAGGACAGGAGATTTTGGCATGAACTTGTTGCACAGGACAGGAGATTTTGGCATGAACTTGTTGCACAGGACAGGAGATTTTGGCATGAACTTGTTGCACAGGACAGGAGATTTTGGCATGAACTTGTTGCACAGGACAGGAGATTTTGGCATGAACTTGTTGCACAGGACAGGAGATTTTGGCATGAACTTGTTGCACAGGACAGGAGATTTTGGCATGAATTTGTTGTACAGGACATGAGATTTTGGCATGAACTTGTTGTACAGGACAGGAGATTTTGGCATGAACTTGTTGTACAGGACAGGAGATTTTGGCATGAACTTGTTGTACAGGACAGGAGGTTTTGGCATGAACTTGTTGTACAGGACAGGAGATTTTGGCATGAACTTGTTGTACAGGACAGGAGGTTCTAGCATGAACTTGTTGTACAGGACAGGAGATTTTGGCATGAACTTGTTGTACAGGACAGGAGATTTTGGCATGAACTTGTTGTACAGGACAGGAGATTTTGGCATGAACTTGTTGTACAGGACAGGAGGTTCTAGCATGAACTTGTTGTACAGGACAGGAGATTTTGGCATGAACTTGTTGTACATGACAGGAGATTTTGGCATGAACTAGTTGTACAGGACAGGAGGTTTTGGCATGAACTTGTTGTACAGAACAGGAGATTTTGGCATGAACTTGTTGAAGATCTATGCTGCATGGACAGCTGAAGTGTGATGATGTTGGGAAGGGATCTCGTTCCACGACCATTGAGGCATATTAGGAAAATGGTGTTAGGCTCGTATTTTCTTGACCATCGGCACACTAGGGGTGATGTGGTCAGCATCACGCCGGCCGCCTTAACCTTCCCAGAGTTGATGATGATGAGATATATAGTATTTGCATTCATTCATCAACCTTGAGTTCTCCAAGAAGCATAAGACTATTTCAACCAACGTAAGCCAAGTTCTCCTGTCACGTGTTATCAGCTCTTTATAAATCTGCCTCACTATTTTCATGTCTGTCACCAGGTCTCTTCTCTCTGTGTTTTTTTTTTATCCTCCTCTACCCCCCTCCCCTCCCACTTACCCTGGGAATTACAGAACACGGACTGACCTTTAATGCTATCAATAGGTTCCTCAATGTGTCATGTCCATTATCAGAGGATTCTTTGCATCTCTTGTTCCGCTTGGCACTTGTCTAAGGGGGCCGTTCACAAATTACGTTACGCAAAGAAAAAACAAGGAGGGAGTGGCTGCCGAGATATTACGCTTTGGTTCGTGGGGGGGGGGGGGGGGGGGGGGGAGAGAAGGGGTTTAAAGGTTATGGGTTTTTGTTACGCATATGTTTGGGGCTGAAAATGTGAAAAAATGCGTTACGTAATTTATGAACGGCCCCTAATTCCAGTTATCAATTCTAATTGGTCACCTACATATAGTATTTTGAGTGAAGTAAATTAGTAGATATTTTCAAAAAAAAGCGGCCCAAAAGTGCTTGTAATAGCCGTGAATTCCTGACAACTTCAGTGTTACAAACGCCAGTAGACTAGGCCCCACAAATGTTCTTTTCTCGGCCCGTCGGCGAACATGGCAGATAACTGTGAGTGCAACTGAAACTTTTCATGATTACCTCCCATATATCGTGTTCATGTTATGGCATTGTACATCATAGATATTTGACCTCTCTTGTTTACAGCTTCCGTGACATCGCTCGTAGAACCACACTTAAGTGTGGGACCTGTGACATTTAGCTGTGGGTGAGCGAATTTAGAACATACATATTCCTGTGGTTGCGTGTGGATGTGTGTATGTTTTCTGAGTGTGATTGTAGTCTTGTATTTTTAGTAAGGGCTTCCGGATTTCAATCCTACCCACATTTTTCATGAGAAGTCCTGGGTGGCTCAAAATTGTTTGCGTTGCGCTTATAAAACTTCGATTATTTCTTCTTTTGAAGGATGCTTGTTCTCTTTTAAACAATAAACACAATATCTTCAGATTTGACGACTGCTAATTGACAAAGCAATCAGTGACCATCTTGCCTGGTAGCGTCTTTTAGGTCAGCACAAACTGTTTCCAGTCTGCTCGATCGGTGGCCATCCTTGGTGTGATACCCCAACTCTGGTGTAGGCTTTGTATCTCTGCTCCCACAGTTCCTGCTCGGTATCATTTAGAACTTATTATTACAACATAGTGTGCACGGGCCTGGTGATCTCATCATATAAAACAAGTTGTTGCAGCAACTACCGCTACAATCGTACATAAATGCCTTGGTTAAGGCTTCCTTAGGGACCAGCTACAGTGGTGGCTCCCATGCTCCATAGGAAACAGAAATGTGAAAACAAACAGGCTTATCTGGTAGTGCATGGCTTCCAAGTCTGATCCCCTGAAATGGATGGTGCCTCCCACCCAACAAGTCCACCCCAAATAATTCCCAAATACGCCACTGTATATGTATATATACGTGTATATGTATGCATGCATGTGTGTGCGTGCGTTAGTTTATTCTCTATCCTTCTTTGCAGTTTCGTTTCGACGCCTGGATAGAGGGAAGAAAAACATGAAAATCGCTGTGAGCTACCAAACATGTCAGAAGTAAGTCAGGATGGGTTGAGAATAGATTTATTATCTCATCTACTAAAATATTAGACAGAAAAGACCGTTTCCAAGAATAAGTTATTATAATAAACGGCTTAAAGAATTACCTAAGTACACTCCATATAATACTCGTGAAAGAAGTAAATACATACGCTTATCTCGGTACTGATATATGCACTGGCAAACATGTCAAATAAAAGACAACAATGGGAAAATGGGTTGCATAGCTTTGGGAAATAAATGAACGAATACGGGAATAAGAGCCACGCACAGAGCCGCGACCTTCACGCTGTTCAACGAGGTGCGAGATCTCGTGATGAGGTCAGCTTCCATATCTGCAAATAATTATTTACTGTGCCATTTATATTTCTTCTTCTCCCTCGTTCGTCCTGAAAAGGACGTTGGTTGCGTTGTGTCTGTTTACACCGGAGCTGCGATATCTGCGCATTTCGGCCGACACATCCGACTTCAGGATGGAATTTTTTGGGACCGGTTGTGCCTTCCCTCTTCGATCCCTACTCTCTCAGCCAGACTGCAGTGATGCAGCCTGTTTCCAGGACCACCATGTGGAGGTGGAGTAGGGTCTTGGTCAGCTCTGGTTCGCTGACCCTGACGCAAGCAGTCAAGCTATGGGTCGCTGACTGCATTCTCTATTGCTGCATCTTCTGGTCCCATTTATATTTCAATAAAAAGATCAAGAGAATTGAAATATAAAAAGAAAATTATATTTCAATTCTCTTGATCTTTTTAGAATGTTATTTTTTTTATTTCATTTCATTATTTGTTTATTCATTTCGGCACCTCCCGCAAGCCGGCGCCAGGTTCGACCGCACCGCTCACACCGCCAAGAGTCGACCCTGTTCACACAAGCAACTATAAAAAAAAAAACATAAACAGTAATCTTCAACTCAAATGTCAACCCGGTACTAATTTTGGTTATAAGTATCATCTTCTTTGTACACCAACAACTCCATCAGTGCTCCGATCTCCTCCTTTGATCACACAAGGTAGATCTCAGCACAGTGCACGAACTCCATAGCACCGGCAAGGATCCCAATGTGTGTATAACAGGAATCACATATTCTATAAATACTTTTGTGGCGGGTAGGTTTTTCCTAGGCGGACGCCATACGTCTTAGCCATCCCGAGTCCCTTATTCGGTACTACACCCTGAAACATGGACAACATCAAAGATTACAACCAGAAAGAAACAGACTTTCATATATAGACAACATCAAAGGTTACAACCAGAAAGATATAGACTTTCACAAATGAACAACATCGAATATGTCAACCAGAAAGACATAGACTTTCATAGATGGGTTCTTGCGCAGAATTAACGAATTGAAATGGTGTGACCATGATCATTAGAGTGGAACTGATTGAAAGAACTGGACAAGTACCAGTTGAGCCAGATGTCAGGAGAGGACGTTGTCGTTGTCACGGATTACCTCCCCTGCTTTGCAGTAGTGGTCCAACAGTGACCAAAACTCAAGAGTATCTAATATTAGATTCCAAGGTATCTACCTGCGCGCAAGATTACTCTTGGCAGAGATGTAGATAGAAGATTAATGACACTTCTACCTAACGGGAACCTTCACAAGATATTTCCAGAAGTCACGAACAATGTAGCCTTGGGCTGAATAATTGTTAACGCATTATATCTGGTCCTTCGCCTTTTGTGATGGATTTAAGCAATGTTTTAGCCCGTTCAAGCCCCCAGTTATCCCTCTTATGAAATCCCTCTTATAAGGTATAGCTCTGTTTAGAGGTATATATACATATATATATATATATATATATATATATATATATATATATATATATATATATATATATATATATATATATATATATATATATATATATATATATATATATATATATATATATATATATATATATATATATATATAATTCTAGCTCGTACGTTTGCTTTCATACGCTTAACGGAACCAGCTATTTGGGTATTATTGTTTAGTTTTAAAACAACAGGTAACAAATTTAATAGTGAAATAGTCTTTAACAGGTTAAAATAAATACGGAAAGATTAGTGGAATTTTGATGGATATAAAGTTCTCGTCATTGAGACGTAGGGGGGAATTTAACTTTACACTTAAAGTTTAACTAAAATGTTATTTTTTGCTGATGCCGTTTAGTTAGCACTTAGCTTGTATGAGTGAGTCCTGCACCTGTGGTTCATCAATTCTGTGATGACGAAAACCTTATCCACACTCTCTTCCACTGTAGCCGGTTATGGTGGTGTGGTAAAGTGGGATATTATAAATATTTATAGGGGACTTAGTGTACTGACTGAGATCAGCTGTGAAGGTATCTGTATCTAATAAGGGTAGTGTATTACAGATGACCTTACTTGCTACCACATATTTATACCTCAGTCAGAATTATTCTGGAATATTGTGATGACTACGTTGAATGTCTAGGGTATGTATATGATGAAGTGTAAGTCACAACAACAACAGACAGATAAACAATTTAATTTATTCCACCACACTTGACAACACTGTGACACTCACATACATATAACACTCTAAAGGATAACTTAAAGGAGTCACTGATAACTTTTCAAATAACAATATGTATTCATTGCTGTTATGAATGAATATGTGTCCTGATTCAACTACAAAGGGAACCAGGAATCACAATCAATTTAAATTACAAGTTATATGTACAGAATTTATCAATATGAATATAGTAGTGACATATATTATTAAAGGTATCCTATGTGTGTCAGTGTGTAGTAGTAATATGAGGTAATACTGGTTTTGTTTTTTCAAGCTATGTTGTTATTTGTCATCATGACTTCAAGTGTTTGTTTCTGTTGGAACTAGTATTGGAGATGTTCTCAGTTCCGTTCATTAAAACAATTAATTTCCCCTCTTATTTTTATACAATGTCAGTTTAAGATGGGGTTACATAATGTTGAGCTCCGCTGGCCACATAGGCTTATCTTTCGTGATGGCGGCAGGAAAAGATTCCTCTGCTCGATTGCTCCCCTGTGTTCTGGAGACACCTCACTGTTTGCTATATGGACCAAGGAGTATGCTGTCCGCCTCTGGATTCAGCAAAGCTCTGACCAGGTGCTGCTCAATAACTTTAGGACCACAGTCCCACAATTCATGGAAATAATACAGAATTACGTTGACTGGCACTGAATATAGCACAATTTCGATCTGCCGATGTCCCAGGCTTTTATTTAGAAAAATATGCACTGGCGCTCAACGCACTGGTTCTGTAGTAAGTTTATTTGCAAATGTGGTGCTGACCTGACGCCTCTGATTGACTATATTGGCAGGTCTAACCAATCGTGCCATGTTTACCCAATCGTTTGAAAAAAAGTACTCCTACTCCCGTTTCCCCTGACAACGAAAGATAGTATTTATAGCCCGACTAATCGTGTTTAGCCTTACATTTATTGCGCTCCAATCAAATCGGATTTAACATGGAGACCCATTTCCCGTACAATGGTGGGGTGAAAATCTGCCACTGAGCGATTCTGATTTGGGTGTTGTCTGACATCCCTCACTATTTCTTTTGGCTATACTTTGGTAATTCCTAGACTATTTGCGTAACGTTTAACATATTATTTGTCAGCAAGTCCTAAGGAACCCAAATATACAAATTTAAAGGAGCTAAGTGGCTTCGTTCAAAATATGCATTTTCTTCCAGGATAGTCGTGCTGTTGCCACCTCCTCACTTCCAAACTTTAGGGTGTCTGCTGTACTGTCATACTAATGTCAGGATTTCAGACATAAAACAGTAGAATGTCATGTTTCCTAATAAGCGTTTTGTAAGTTTTTTTAAAACCTAACTCTCGTTTTATCACTGTCGATTTGAAAAAAAAAGCTAGTGCTTGTGGCCTTACACGCGTGATGGCAGCAATTGTGTATCGCGCGACTGTGGTAGTATTGCCTGCGTTCCGGCTTTCAGCCTCTCCCTTTCTTTCTATCTTTAGTCCATCTGTCTTTCGTTTTTTTTTGGTAACGTAGTGTATAAAATGACATGAATGGAATTTTAAATCTAGGTCAGCTGCGTATCTCAAGGTTTTTCTTAGAAATGGAGTACACATTTTATTGTGTTGGGGAAACGCGTGTATACTGCAGAAGGCTTTTACTATCAACGTGAAACGTTACAATTTGCAGACGAAAGAGAAAACAAGTGGGATTTCGAGTACAGTCATTGTGACAGCACTGTTCTTTACCATTCTTCTTTCCTTTTATTGAAGTTATTTGTTAGGCTTTACATTTACGTTTTAATTTATATATGTGGATTAGAATATTTCACGACATCTCCCCTCTTAAAACAGACATCTTATGTCAGTCCTTTATTCTATATACACATAGATAAATGTAAGTCAACTTGACTTTACTCTGCTGTTGTGCTATCATGGTTTTATGTAGTTGGGTCCATTCAGAGTAAGCACTACTCATGAAATCTGCCTCAGACCTCTACAACCAATAATATTTTTCGGTTATGTTACTGAACAGCCGCAAGTGTGACTGCTTGTCTTAATGCTGCTTCACAACCCGTATTCACCATTTCTCTTCTCTGAGTCTGCGCAATGACATGTCCAGAGAACATTAGATTTTCCCCAAAATGTACGTTATGAGGAGATAACATATACCTGGTGATAGCAGAGTTTTCGTAGTGGATCCCATAATCTTCTTATTAGCCTGTATGAAACATTCGGAATATCCTCAATCAAAGAGGCAACTCAGGGATTCATTACGTTCCTCCGAATGTTTACATCCAACAATTTTGTCTGATCTCAGGTTTTACTGGAATCTGATAGTATCCTTTACTCAGATCCACTTTTGAGAAATATTTAGCTTTATTTAGTCTGGCAAACAGCTGATTTGTATCCGGCAATGGATCCACCTGTCCTTCTGTAATAGCATTCAGTCTCCTGTAATCTATACAGAGTCTATGTTCTCCAGAGGGCTTCCTTAAGAGTACAACACCGGAACTATACGAAGATTCACTGTGTGAAATAATTCCTTCCTTCAACAAATAGTCTATCTCTTCCTTCAAAGCTTTCTCCTTAGCAAAAGGAATCGAATATGGTTTCATACAGACAGGTGTGGGGTCTATCAGTTTCATATCATATTCCAATAAGTTTGTATGCCCTGGTCGGTCTGTTAACACCTCTGTATGAGTATCTAGAACCTGTTGCACTCTCTCTTTCTGAGTTTTCGTTAAATGTGTACTGATTTTCACCTGTGCCGCTGTCTCACAGGGGTGTAATGGATATTCAAATGATGAAAGTGGTTCCTTTTTCATCTCCATGGCAATGGACAAGGTCAACAAGTGTGTCTCTTCCTGATGTTCTCTTTCCAAATATTTCTTCAGGAGATTCACATGATAGATTTTTTTCTTTCCCCTTCTTATCTATCTTATAATTTGTTCTAGACACCTTCTCTAGAACTGTATATGGACCTTGCCATCCAATTTGTAACTTATTCTGACTACCGGGGAGAAGAAGCAGTACCTTCTCTCCCACAGCCAAATCTCTGTCTTTCGCTTTCCTGTTATAATAGGCAGCATGTTTCTTCCTGGCTTGTTTCAAATTTTCATTGGCAAGTTTCCAGCCAGTTTTTAAACGAGTGGTCAGCTCATTCACATATTGGTATGAGGATGTAATATTTTCCTCTGCTTTTTCATCAGTCCACGTTCTTAACAGCGCTTACATATGGACCTTTAATTTTGTGGACCTATTTGTCCATGCACCGGTATGGTCTCTTCCACTCGAAGCGCTATAGTGATGATTTTTCTTCCCAGAATTATCAGTCACAAAACGACCGCTACCAATTTTTCTCTTGGGGCTGTCTCCCCACTTAAAATTCTTGATGAGAGATTTCCTCTCTACATCCTCTTCCTCCAGTTTGTTTAAGTCCGATTGAGGGATTTTCGGCTTATCCTGGGGTAAGACATCTTTTTGCACTCTCTGCATAGTGGCCATTGTAAAACAGTTAAGTGAAGCTTGTCCGTGAAAAGGGGCTTCCCATTTCATTTGGTCCACTTTATCAAATTTATATTCCTTTTTATTGTCAGGCCTAATGTTGCCCCGTGGCGTGTCCAGGTCCTGATCCATGTTCCCACTTGTGGGTGTTCCCTCATGTGCTATGCTACACCTTTCTACAAAATTCTCAATGTCCCATCTTGCCTTGGGCCAATAATAATTGTGAGCCACCTTTTGGATGATGGTACCTATTTTCTCATGGTCCCCATCTGGTTTCACATGTAGGCTCCTTATTAAGTCTGCCCTATATCTTTTAGGAAGTACCAGCTGTCCCTGACCTTTGGATCTAGCTCCAGTCTTCCTATACATCAACTTGTTTTTCATGTAAAAATCTCCCTTGCCTGGAGTTGTATGACAAGTTGACAATTTCCTGAAACAAGGCTTGAGGGTCTTATCCCCAGCCTGTGCCTTCCTCATCTCTTCTGGAGTGGTATCCAACATAATATCCTCCTCCTTTCTTGAGGTCGACCTGACCTGAAGGGTGGCCATAACTATAGGGTTCCTTCTACAACGGTCAGTGTCATGATTGTTCATCTGACAATTTTTACACCACCTTTTCCCTTGGTTGAAAGATTTTCTTTCATCATATTTCCTTTCATCGAATTGTGGGGTTTTATTTTTATTGTCATACCGTGGCCTATCAAACTGGTGCTTACCTTTGTTTTGATCCCTAGAATCAAATTTATTAAAGTTCTGTGGTGCCCTAAAATTATCCACCTGTTTCTTCTTATTACCTGATACCTCTGCTTGAGCCGCTTGATACCTTTCAGCAACATTTAGCAACTCACCCAGCCTCTCTGCACCTTGTTCCATGAGAAACTTTCTCATGTCTGGAGCCATGGACTCTCTTAATTGTTCTATAAGGACCATTTCCTTAAATCTTGGGTTTTCCCCAGAGAAGTCCATTTCTCCAAGTATGTCTCTATCCGTGCAGAGAACTGGTGATAGGTTTCACCTGACAGTAGTTTAGCATTCCTAAATTTTTTCCTATAAAATTCTGCGTTCTTTTCATATCTTAACAAAAGAGCCTGCTTTAGCATGTCATAATTTTCCTGATCACCTCTGCTCATTTTGGCAAAAACTTCATAAGCTGCCCCACGAAGACCTTGAGATAACTTTAAGCTCCACCTTTCTCTCTCTAACCCATATGTGGTAGCCAATAGTTCATATCTATTTAGATAGCTCTCAATATCATCGTCTTTCTCAACGAAATGATCTAAATGAAAATTCATAGCTGAGGTTGAGGCTCCCTGACTAGCAGTGGCATCAGAGGTAAAGGGACTCGCACCATTTTCAGGAGCATGGCCTTGAAACTCAAACTCCCTTAGTCGTAACTCATGTTCCCTTTGTAATCTCTTCTCCTCCTTTTCTGCTTCCCTCTCTGCAGCTAATCGCTTGTCTTCCCTTTCTGCAGCCAATTTCTTCTCTTCTCTTTCTGCAGCCTGTCTTCTTTCCTCGGCTTCCAATGCTTTAGCCTCTTTGTCAGCCTCAATCTGCAACCTCTTATTCTCAGCTTCAATCTGCAACCTCTTAATCTCTTTTTCAGCCTCTATTCTCTTATCTTCGGCCAATCTTTCAGATTCTAATTTTCTTTCGGCCTCTTTTTCTAATCTTCTTTCTTCCCGTTCAATATATTTGTCACATTCAGCAGTGACATAAGCAATCATAATTTGTCCGTCCATTCCTAACTCTTTCGCAGTCTGTACAGCAGCAGATCGACATTTTGCCAAGTCGGCCATTGTCTAACATACAAATGTAACAATTCAATCTTTCAATAATTATCTAAGGACACTACAGGCACTGAGAGCTCAACGTTATTTATTTCCACCCAAGGATACCTTTTAATTCTTATTATTCCCAATATCTATAACAGGAGAAAGTTCAATATCCCGGACGAGCCCCCAATATATGTGGTAAAGTGGGATATTATAAATATTTATATGGGACTTAGTGTACTGACTGAGATCAGCTGTGAAGGTATCTGTATCTAATAAGGGTAGTGTATTACAGATGACCTTACTTGCTACCACATATTTATACCTCAGTCAGAATTATTCTGGAATATTGTGATGACTACGTTGAATGTCTAGGGTATGTATATGATGAAGTGTAAGTCACAACAACAACAGACAGATAAACAATTTAATTTATTCCACCACACGTGACAACACTGTGACACTCACACACATTTAACACTCTATAAGACTATTCTTAAATGAGGCACTGGTAAATTTTCAAATATAAATATGTATTAATTACTGTCACTAATATATATGTGTCCTGATTCAAATACAAAGTGAACCAGGAATCACAATCAATTTTAATTACAAGTTATATGTACAGAATTTATCAATATGAATCTTGTAGTGACATATTTTATTAATATTATCCTATGTGTGTCAGTTGTGTAGTAGTAATATGAGGTAATACTGGTTTTTTTTTTTTTTTCAAGCTATGTTGTTATTTGTCATCATGACTTCAAGTGTTTGTTTCTGTTGGAACTAGTATTGGAGATGTTCTCAGTTCCGTTCATTAAAACAATTAATTTCCCCTCTTATTTTTATACAATGTCAGTTTAAGATGGGGTTACATAATGTTGAGCTCCGCTGGCCACATAGGCTTATCTTTCGTGATGGCGGCAGGAAAAGACTCCTCTGCTCGATTGCTCCCCTGTGTTCTGGAGACACCTCACTGTTTGCTATATGGACCAAGGAGTATGCTGTCCGCCTCTGGATTCAGCAAAGCTCTGACCAGGTGCTGCTCAATAACTTTAGGACCACAGTCCCACAATTCATGGAAATAATACAGAATTACGTTGACTGGCACTGAATATAGCACAATTTCGATCTGCCGATGTCCCAGGCTTTTATTTAGAAAAATATGCACTGGCGCTCAACGCACTGGTTCTGTAGTAAGTTTATTTGCAAATGTGGTGCTGACCTGACGCCTCTGATTGACTATATTGGCAGGTCTAACCAATCGTGCCATGTTTACCCAATCGTTTGAAAAAAAGTACTCCTACTCCCGTTTCCCCTGACAACGAAAGATAGTATTTATAGCCCGACTAATCGTGTTTAGCCTTACATTTATTGCGCTCCAATCAAATCGGATTTAACATGGAGACCCATTTCCCGTACAATGGTGGGGTGAAAATCTGCCACTGAGCGATTCTGATTTGGGTGTTGTCTGACATCCCTCACTATTTCTTTTGGCTATACTTTGGTAATTCCTAGACTATTTGCGTAACGTTTAACATATTATTTGTCAGCAAGTCCTAAGGAACCCAAATATACAAATTTAAAGGAGCTAAGTGGCTTCGTTCAAAATATGCATTTTCTTCCAGGATAGTCGTGCTGTTGCCACCTCCTCACTTCCAAACTTTAGGGTGTCTGCTGTACTGTCATACTAATGTCAGAATTTCAGACATAAAACAGTAGAATGTCATGTTTCCTAATAAGCGTTTTGTAAGTTTTTTTAAAACCTAACTCTCGTTTTATCACTGTCGATTTGAAAAAAAAGCTAGTGCTTGTGGCCTTACACGCGTGATGGCAGCAATTGTGTATCGCGCGACTGTGGTAGTATTGCCTGCGTTCCGGCTTTCAGCCTCTCCCTTTCTTTCTATCTTTAGTCCATCTGTCTTTCGTTTTTTTGGTAACGTAGTGTATAAAATGACATGAATGGAATTTTAAATCTAGGTCATCTTGCGTATCTCAAGGTTTTTCTTAGAAATGGAGTACACATTTTATTGTGTTGGGGAAACGCGTGTATGCTGCAGAAGGCTTTTATTATCAACGTGAAACGTTACAATTTGCAGACGAAGGAGAAAACAAGGGGGATTTCGAGTACAGTCATTGTGACAGCACTGTTCTTTACCATTCTTCTTTCCTTTTATTGAAGTTATTTGTTAGGCTTTACATTTACGTTTTAATTTATATATGTGGATTAGAATATTTCACGACAGGTGGATGCTTTTCTCTCACACTAGCGGTGTTAGTACCACAAATGGTCTGATGGCTTGTAACCATGAACTTTAGACAAATAGAAAGAAACAAATGCCTGCTAAGTGCATTTGTTGACCACAAACTAACAGGCCCATTGTCACGTGCTCCACCCACCAATGTTAACCTCTCAGAAGAATTAAATTCCCGAGCACACAATGTAACTCAGGGAATATGATGAAAATTCACCAATATCCTTCTGGGTGTTAACTAGGAAATTGCGTCTGGTGTGCGTGAATAATGATTTGCCTGAATTACAATTAAAAAAGATACACAAATCTCACAAGATAATATGTTACACCTTAGGCACATGTGATGTAATCTTCACTCATTACTACTCCCGTCGGAGTCTGGGGTCGATCTGCTGTCGGGTTTCCCGCACAACTAGTCAGAAACAATCACAAGCTCTTGCAGTAGTGGTTCATGCATATTCTATTTTTATATGTTGACGTTGCCACCCTCATATATAACCACTAGCAAGAAAACATGGTAAATTCCCATTTGTAATAGAAATGTTTACAACTTACCCCACATTTTTTGGGAATACACAATCTTCCTTGCACAGGTTTTCAGATGGACGCGAGCAATTTCGGTGCATGTGCCCTCGAATCAATTTCGTCTGGGAAATTCCTCTTATGACGGTGTTCTGTGATACACTTGGCCTGGGAAACTAGTAATTCCTCTTCGACGGGTGTTCTGCAATACACTTGGTCTGGGATATTATTTCTCTTATGACTGATGATCCAATTCCGAGGTTTCCAGTCTTGTATTTATTAAGTCCTGGTCCCTGAAGTGATACAGTCTGTGTACTTAAATATGCGGGTTTACTCTTAAGGTTTTAGAGTTCCCCAAGTTCTGTCGATCTGTAACTTTTTATGTTGAAATTCTAGGTCCGATCCTTCTCTTCCTGGCTGTTGGGAGTTGATCGTATGAAGTTGCGAAGCTGTCTGTTCTGTGTTTCTGAGTTCACTAGATTATATCGCTCCTTCTCAGTTCAAATCACAGATGGTGTTTCCGCCGAATGTTCCAATAGAATTCATTGTATATTCCGGCTCTCACTTCAATCCAATCAAATCTCTCTAGCACTGTTTGGGTGGGGAAGTTTTAATTCAAAATATCCCCTCGCGTGTTTTAATATTAAATTTAAAATTCTACGCGTGACCTCTTTATAATAAGACGTAATATTGTTCCGGCTGCACCTATCTGCCTCCCACAATATTGTGACCATGTTTTCCTGGCGTAATGTCTTCCGCTAAGATGTCTACCCCGACAGGTTATCCAATTATCGCCTTTATCGGCGTGCCTCCACCAGACAGATGTCTGGTCAGACAAAATTGTCTTCTTTCATCGTACGCACAAAACAAGCTTGTGTCAACACGGTCATCAGCTTTTCACTGGAGCTAACTGTTGGACCGACACGTTTCAAAGGGTGGTCAGACTGAGAGAAAGAGATAAGCGGGTGACCGGTCTGATGACTGGGTATTGTTACGATAATACCGCAGTTCACATGGCGGAACGTAAATACGTCTGAGGAGTGGTAAACAAGATAAAGACAGTCCTATAGCAAATACTTCCGTAGGGGAGTGGAGTGTTAGAGACTTTCCCCTACTAAATTCAGCATAGAGAGTAAAAAAGTGGTGCATAAATTATGCCACATAATAATGACAGGGGAGAGAAAAATAAGAAAATATCACTCGCACAGGAATGTAATGCAATCCTGCCGGAGTGGACTTGGGATCGCACAGCCGTATAGTCACAGTCGTTGGGAAGACACATTGAGAAGATCTGCTGATAGCATTACGCAGCAGTAGATGTTCTGGAATCCTCAAGGTAAGAGAAAAATAGTGGGAACAAATAAATGACACACGGAGAAGAGAACTGGTGACAAACGTGACAGGGATAAAGAAGACACAGAAATACTGTGCACAGATGGCGTAGACCAGGAAATACCGTGCACAGATGGCGTAGACCAGGAAATACCGTGCACAGATGGCGTAGACCAGGAAATACCGTGCACAGATGGCGTAGACCAGGAAATACCGTGCACAGATGGCGTAGACCAGGAAATACCGTGCACAGATGCGTAGACCAGCAAATACCGTGCACAGATGGCGTAGACCAGGAAATACCGTGCACAGATGGCGTAGACCAGCAAATACCGTGCACAGATGGCGTAGACCAGCAAATACCGTGCACAGATGGCGTAGACCAGGAAATACCGTGCACAGATGGCGTAGACCAGGAAATACCGTGCACAGATGGCATATACCAGGAAATGCCGTGCACAGATGGCGTAGACCAGGAAATACCGTGCACAGATGGCGTAGACCAGGAAATACCGTGCACAGATGGCGTAGACCAGCAAATACCGTGCACAGATGGCGTAGACCAGGAAATACCGTGCACAGATGGCGTAGAGCAGGAAATACCGTGCACAGATGGCGTAGACCAGGAAATACCGTGCACAGATGGCGTAGAGCAGGAAATACCGAGCACAGATGGCGTATACCAGGAAATACCGTGCACAGATGGCGTAGACCAGGAAATACCGTGCACAGATGGCGTAGACCAGGAAATACCGTGCACAGATGGCGTAGACCAGGAAATACCATGCACAGATGGCGTAGACCAGCAAATACCGTGCACAGATGGCGTAGACCAGGAAATACTCAGCACAGATGGCGTATACCAGGAAATACCGTGCACAGATGGCGTAGACCAGGAAATACCGTGCACAGATGGCGTAGACCAGGAAATACCGTGCACAGATGGCGTATACTATGAAATACCGTGCACAGATGGCGTAAACCAGGAAATACCGTGCACAGATGGCGTATACCAGGAAATACCGTGCACAGATGGCGTATACCAGGAAATGCCGTGCACAGATGGCGTAGACCAGGAAATACCGTGTACAGATGGCGTGTACCAGGAAATACCGTGCACAGATGGCGTATACCAGGAAATACCGTGCACAGATGGCGTATACCAGGAAATACCGTGCACAGATGGAGTAGACCAGGAAATACCGTGCACAGATGGCGTAGACCAGCAAATACCGTGTACAGATGGCGTAGACCAGGAAATACCGAGCACAGATGGCGTATACTAGGAAATACCGTGCACAGATGGCGTATACCAGGAAATACCGTGCACAGATGGCGTAGACCAGGAAATACCGTGCACAGATGGAGTAGACCAGGAAATACCGTGCACAGATGGCGTAGACCAGGAAGGCTTGGAGTCTGTTGGCCAAGGTCTGTGCTCCAATGCAAGCTGTAAGATGATGATTCTTCTTCTTCTTCTTCCGTCCTTAGCCACCGACCGTCAAAGCAGTCAGTGGCCATTACGCCTAGTGGCGTCTTAGGGCAACAGCAGATAGGTTTTCTTTGCCATTTTTTCCCATCACGCCTAGTGGCGTCTTTAGGGCAACGGCAAATCAACCCATTTGCTGTAGTTTCCGTAATCGAAGTGACTGGCAAACGGGTGATCAGCCCGTTGTGCAAAAGATGATGATGGAGGGAATTAAACCTTAAACAATCAGTTCTGTACCCAGAGTTGAAATTGTATCCAACACGCTCCTGAAACATTGCGGACCAAAAGCAAAAGGTGTAGTCAAGAAAATTGCAAACGTTGGTAAACAAGCGCGGGAAAGATCGATGGAAAAAGAGAAGAGCCGGAAGTCGTGACACGATGGCTGGACAATTAACGTGTATCTAATGTACTGGGAAAGTTAAAAGAGCAAGAGCTGTGGAGGGGAATGATCATGACAGCCACTGGGCAAGATCATAATGATACTATATTGTTAGTTAATTAAAGTTTTGGAGATGGTTTGTGGATGTGTCACATCTCAAGTGTCCACCGTTTCTAGAAGTTTCAGAACCGTTGCTTTATAATATCACTTTATTAAAGGGTGGAAAACCACATGCGTGAGTGGGTTCTTCCTTTTCTGAGCCGGGATGTTGAGAGGTTGTTGTGCTCTCCAAAACAGAGAGTTTACCATCCTGGTATAAAATGAATATTCCAAACGTATATTACTTCTATTGCGACTAGATATAAAATATATTTTCTTTCTTTTTTCATTATCATATTATCTGCTGTCAGTCTATTTATATCACTTTAAAAACACCCAGGCCATATAAAAAATGATGCTTAACACCAGCTATCTAGGCGAGACCAGGTCATCATTTTCCCCTTATGCACTCGGCACAATAGGTTAAGGTGCTATCTATACCATAAGTACATGATTGGGACAACAGATCTCTGCACCTATGGCACCAGCCCTATGGATGCCGACCATCTGCTGCAATCTTTCCCAACACACAACAATGAACGGAGTTGCATATGACAACAACCCACTTCGCTCCACACAAAAACTGTTAGGAGATGTTAGAAACCTTTGCTGATGACTGCCGTTATTAGAGTCATTAATGTAGAAGTCTGAGGGCAAAGGAGGAAGAAGAAAAATCACTGTCCATGATTCTCTTCATTCAGGATTAGACATAATTCTGTTCATTTGTAACCAAATATATTTCACTCCATTCCTGGCGTGGTACATGTCCATTAACTGCTGACCAGGTAAATTTCTCTTCATTCCTGACCGTGTATATTTCTCTTCATTCAATGACCAGGTATAATTCTCTCCAGTCATTGCCAGATATGTTTCTCTCCATTCGTGACCAAGTAAATTTCTCTCCAATCATTGCCAGGTATGTTTATCGTCGTTCATGACAGACCAGTTTTACTTTTCTCCATTCTAACCAAACACTTTTCTTTGCCCCAGAAATATGTTTATAGTTCTTCCAATGTCATCAGTTCTGAAACTGTATGTACTGTGTGACATAAGCAAGATTTTTATCTACAGTATTTTGACTCAAGCCTGCATTTAAGATAGTGAAATAAAATAAATAAAAATAGAAGTTATCTCCATGAAGAACTAGTCCTCCATCTTATCAGTAACCTGTACATGTTCACCAGTTTATAGGGAATTGAACATTCCCAGTAAAAGAAACTTCTCCGACTACAGATGGGAAAGGGCTTAATCAGACGAACCTTACTGTGCAGGATGTCTTCAAGACAATAATATAGAGCATTTCTTGTTAAAATGTAAGAGGTATGAACAAATGAAAATACCAATATTAGATTATCTGCAGGCATCAAATTTACCTGTAAAAATATAAGAGGTGTTAAGAAGAGACAGCCATAGGGACCTGGATGACCTCATAATACTGCTCCATAAACGGTGTCAACGATTCAAAAGTGCAGCGATACAATGAATCCCACCTCATTGTAACATCACCGGCAATGAAGAGGCTGACAGATTGGCAAAGGAAGGTGGAAAGCTACCTCAGCCTGATGCAAGCGTAACCTTCGAGGAGGCAAATAATTTTATCAAATCAGACACATAAACAAATGGGATGTAGAGCATCCAGGTCATACACAAAATGATGCTTACTACCAGCTCAACAGAAGAGAACAAGTGGTAATTTTCAGACTCCGCACTGGCCACAACAGATTAAAATACCATCTATTCAACAAGCTAAAGATAGGAACTACCGATCAGTGTAACTGTGGCACAGATAAAATGACTGTTGAAAATCTGCTTAAAATATGCCCAACATATGCGGAACAGAGAAAGTGCATATTGCCAACTCCAGTACCATTCGTGGAAAAAGCTCTACAGAGATTCAAATAGCTTCTAACTGACTACTGCTTTCTTTGAAAACATTCAATTAGACGTCTGAGAGTGTACGATGAAGAAGATAGAAGATTCTTGACATAAAAATTGAAAAATAAATCCATTAATATACTACACTTAGACTTGCATCATGATAGTATATATTTCAAATATAAAAAATCTAATTCTTTTTCCCTACAACATTACCAGACGAGCGTATACATACGACATGTATACGAGCATATACAGGGATATGAGCCGCGGTAGCACAGTGGGTAGTGCACTGGCTTCTTAGCTCGGTGGTCCATGGTTCGATCCCCAGTTGAGGTAGGATTTGTTAGACCGCAAACGGCTCCGGGGTCGACTCAGCCTCATGAATTGGGTACCAGAACAAGTCTGAGAAAGTTAAGGCGGCCGGCGTGATGTTGACCACATCACCACTAGTGTGCCGATGGTCAAGAAAATACGACCCTAACACCGTATTCCCAATATGCCTCAATAGGCGTGTAACGGGATCTTTTTTTCCACCCCGCTTTCAAAATGAAGTCTCCCTTCTCTAAATTTTTTTCTAAGGGACTACGAATTAGGTCTTACTCCGTCAAATGTTGACCACCAAGTGAGTTTAAAACTAGTTTATCTAAAAACGAAGGAATTATTTCCATTAGCTCGGCAACAGTTTTGTATTCTTACGCTATGCTGTAAAGGGTCTTTCATAATTAACTTGCATATCGCATGGAGCGAACGTACTAATAAACGATATCAGACCTACATGTCTTTTAGAAAAAAAACCAAGCAGAGCGCATCTCCGTGTTCCGAGCTAAAAGATTTCACAATGGGAAATAAGACAGGCCATACATTTAAATAACCGAGTCTGTGAAAACTTAAGAGTTAGGGACGTTCAGATGTCCGAGCATACACCTGTTCGTGGGAAATGAAGGTACGTGAGAAACTATACTTCTCAGCATACTAGAGATAGACAGAAAATAAGGCAGTGGCTGTCCCAATATGCAGGGTTAAAATTCTGTGACTAGCTCTGGGCTGTCCCACGTTATTGTCACGTCCTGCGCTAAGCCACTTTCTTCAATTTCTGTTCCATGGTTGCCATGAAGCGTAGCTGGGAGCTGCAGTTTGCAGTCTTGAGCCAAGTGTGTCGTATCGGCTGCTGTGAGCACGTGTTGTTGTAGGATTTCTTTAATTGTGTATACCCATGAGCCTTTTGATCTTCCTCGTTCCCTGAAACTAGATAAATTTACTGTTGTAGACACTTACTGGTAACTGATCGGACACCATTCTCATGAGATGGCCAAACCAGTTAATTTTCTGTCTCTCTATTTACTTAATGCGGAATGTAGTTCATACAATTTTTCTGATGTCATCATTCTGTCTGAAGGACAGCTTCCAGAACCGTTTGGGATAAGAACAGGAGTGCGACAGGGATGCCTCTTGTCTCCATTTCTTTTCTTGCTGGCAATAGATTGGGTTATGAGATCATCGACAACACACAACAGAAATGGAATCCAGTGGACTCTGACTAAGCAGTTGGATGATCTGGATTTTGCTGATGACTTGGCTCTTCTGTCCCATAACCGTAATCAGATGCAGGACAAATTGGAAACACTCGATGAGAGGTCACAGCAATTGGGTCTGAAAATACACAGGGAAAAGACAAAAATAATGAGAATAAATGCAGGTAATGATAACAGGGTTGAACTTGAAGAAACACCAATTCAAGATGTAGAATCATACACATATCTTGGCAGTAATATAGACAAAGTTGGAGGGACAGACAGTGATATCAAAATAAGAATACAAAAGGCAAGAGGAGCTTTCATTGCATTGGGAAATATATGGAGATCAAGAGAAATCGGATCCAACACGAAAATAAGAATCTTCAACTCAAATGTGAAGTCAGTCCTATTGTATGGCTCGGAGACATGGAGAACAACAAAGACAACAACCAAAAAGCTACAGACTTTCATAAATGGGTGCTTGCGTAGAGAGGATAAAATGGTATGAGAAGGATTAAAACGTGGTGATGACAAGGTTACAGTGCCTACCAACCTGATGAAGAGGAGAGCATGGAAAGAACTTGAGATGATGGCGACGGGATAGGACACACACTGAGGACTGTTGGCATGTGTCCTTGTTGAACCCCCAGGCAAGAGAGGCAGAGGAAGAACCAAGAAGTACATGGAGAAGAGAGTTGGAAACAGAGGTCCTTTGGGAGTGGAGGGTTATGAATGAATCATTCTGTCTCCTGGTAACATTAACATATTTTCTTAAGCGTCTCATCTCACAAGACATGATTTTTCTCTCCTGCGCATTCACATGTATTGTTGACATTAAGAAAAAAATTGTGATCCCTTCAACCGAGCTACATCTGAACATATTCCTCAGTGAGTACCTTTACCCTTCTTTACTCCTTACATAGCACGGAGCCACCAGCTTTGATAGGCCCTTAAAGGAAGCCCACACCAAAGCTCAAAATCTTGTAGCAGTAATTTCTGGAGCAATTTGTATTACTCGATGACGTTGCCATCCCCATTCCCAAACTGACTTTAGTGCCCGCTGACATCCTACCTGAGGAAGTGGTAGTCCTGTTCTTCCTTTGTCTCCTAAGAGATGCCCAGAAAACTGTACGTGACCTCAGTGGGTATATTTGATTCTATAACGAGATTGCCCTGTCCCCATGATTGTCCTAACGGTTACTAACTGTGACCTCTGTGTTACCGAAGAGTCTTTAATTTCTTCTAGTTCTTTTTTTTTCATTTGAGCTCCCTGTCATTTTTAGTCTTACTCTATTTCTGCTACCCTGAGATACCATAAAAAATATCTGTCCCGCAATGCAGACAGTTTCAGTATATCCTATTTAACACAAACATACCTTCCCCCCCCCCCCCTTTCCGTGTCCTCTTCGTCACCATAACCATCGTCGTCGTTCCTTTTCGTTCCATAAGAAACGAAGAGTTATAACTGTTGCTTGTTGTTGTTGTTGTTGTTGTTGCTGGATGTTGACCAAATTTTTCAGCTGCGTTCACGCGGCCATAGCTACTCTGGCTTCCTCTTCTATAATTCTTCTCCATCTTTTCCTTTCACTTTTCTTTGCCTCTATGTTCTCATCCTCTTCCAGCTGATATTTGTCCTCTCCTCCCATCAGTGCCATATTGGTGATTCTGACATGATATTTTAAACTATCAACTCCACGTATGCATCTTGTTATGCATGTTTGTAACATCTTCGTTATCGTTATGATTGTCGTCTGTGACAATAAGCCATACAGTAAATAGATAAATAGTTTTAATAATCGCTAACGGCGCAGAGTAGAAATTGTAATGATTGCCCTTGCGTCATGTGGATTCATAGTCAGCAAATGCCCTCATGTTTTTATACCTGCCATATGTCTGTCACCTCGCTACCAACATGCCTCCTTCACTTTTGTTATAGTGTCTACTGCTCTGACGCGTGCATTGATCTCCACCTCTAGCCTTTTACCTTCGAGTTATATTTCAACACATGACGAGTTATGTTATTTTTTAATGCGTGCTTTAGTTACAAGTATTTCATTTTTTTAATATTATTCCCGTATATGAGAAAGCTAGACGGGATTGAAGTCCATAGCGAGGGGCGTTTAAAGCTGCAGAAAATATCAAACACATAACGTCCCATCTTCCCCCAACACCACCATCGGCAACAAAATAATTCAACTCAGCTGAATCTGCTGAATCTGAGGAGGCAAAGAGTTTTATCAGAATGAGATACAGAAACAAATGGGATGTGTCGTTCAAGATGCCCCGTGAATGTGTGAACAGTGCGGATTATTTTTACTATATTTGCGGACAAATAACTTTGCTATCACAAAGGCGACCCATTACACCGATGATAAAGAAAGCTTACAGCCTTTATTTTGGTTGTGAGATCGGTGACCAGGACCGGTATTGGGCCCCACACATATGTTGCCAATCATGGGCAACGAATCTGCGCTGCTGGTTGAACAGAAAAGGACGATCGATGCGTTTTGCAGTTCCAATGGTGTGGAGGGAACCGACAAACCATTTTAATGATTGTTACTTTTGCATGACTCCACCAATTGGACATGGTATTTCTAAGAAGAAAAAGCGGCCTGTGACCTATCCGAATATTCCTACTGCTATGCGCCAGTGCCTCACGGGAAAGGACTTCCTGTTCCGGACACACCAGAATCTTATACTCTGGATGATGAAGAAGATAATAAGGGCAGTGGACATCCGTCACCCGTGAACGCATCTACATCAAGAGATCCTGATTTCTTGCCTATTGAAGAGTCTGCACAGCCACATAAAATTACCCATAGTGAATTGAATGATCTAGTGAGAGATCTGGAAGTGCCAAAAAATAAAGCAGAGCTGTTGGGGTCCAGACTGCAGCAATGGAATCTTCTAAAAGAGAATGTGCATGTGTCTGTGTTTCGTGCTCGGCAAAAAGATCTGCTTCCATTTTTCAAAATGACAGATAACCTCATTGCTTGCGTTGATATAGTGGGTCTGATGGCAGCACTACACATCAACTACAAAGACGACGATTGGAGGCTGTTCATTGATTCGTCCTAGTTGAGCTTAAAAGCTGTGCTGCTCCATAATGGTAAAGTGTTACCGTTCCACTCGGGTATGCAGTCCACATGAAAGAAACGTACAACAACATGAAACAACTGTTACACACCATCAACTATGACAAGTATAAGTGACAGATTTGTGGTGATCTGAAGGTCATTGCCATCTTGATGGGGCTACAGCAGGGCTACACAAAGTTTTGCTTTTTTTCCTCTGTCTGTGGGATAGCCGTGCCAGGACTTCCCACTACAAGAAAAAGGATTGGCCCCAACGACAATCACTTGAACCGGGGAAAAAGAATGTACTTAACGAACCACTTGTAGAATCCCACAAGATCTTGCCCCCTCCTCTCCACATCAAACTTGGACTAATGAAGAATTTTGTAAAGGCCATGGATCGAAATGGGGCAGGCTTTTTATACCTTCGTGATAAATTTCCAAGACTTAGTGAGGCTAACATCAAGGAAGGTGTATTTGTCGGTCCACAGATACGTCAGCTATTCCGAGATCAGCGTTTTGATGATATCCTCACAGGTGATGAAAAGTTAGCTTGGAATGCTTCCCAGCAAGTGGCCACAAACTTTCTAGGAAACAATAAGGCTGACAATTACCAGGACCTTGTAGAAACCCTCTTGCAGCTCTACGAGAGACTAGGGTGCAACATGTCTTTGAAATTACACTTTTTACACTCTCATCTGGATTTTTTCCCTGCTAACTGCGGTGCTGTCAGTGACGAGCATGGTGAACGATTTCATCTGGACATTACTCCCCTAAAAAAAGGTACCAAGGGAAATGGAATGCAGCAATGCTAGCAGACTATTGTTCGACCCTTGTGAGAGATGCTCCAGAAACTCATTACAAGCGACAGGCAAAAGGGCGTCGCTGTGAATCATTTCCGCTATGAGTATTATTATCATATGTTATGTATATCATCATCTCATCTCAACCCGTAACCCGTCATGGGTCGTAGGGGTGCCATGGTGGAAGCATCAGCAGACAGGGTCCTCCACTGCTCTCTATCCTCAGCAATGCGTACAGGTGTGGAAAAACCGTGTCCTGCCCATTCTTTGATGTAATCAGCCCAGGATTTTCTTTGCCTTCCTCTTCTCCGTTTACCTTCGACTGTTCCCTGGAGGATCATTTTCGAAAGGGAGTCATGACGAGTTACGTGCCCAAACCAGGCAAGCTTTCGACGTTTCACTACTGACAAAAGTGGTTCTTGGTGGCTTGCATAGGTGTTTATTTTCTCTCTAAGATAGACATTTGTTTTGTGCTCTTTATAACAAATGCGCAAAATTCTTCTATAACATTTATACTCGAAAGCCTGATTCCTTCGCTCCGTATCTGCAGTGAGTGTCAAGCCCTCACATCCATACAAGAGAATAGATAATACAAGTGATTTGTATAATTTTATCTTCACGGGAAAACTGATGTTACTTTTCCAGATAACATTCAGCTTTGTCATGGCAGCTGAGGCCATCTCAAGTCTTGTCTTGATTTCTTTACTTGATCTTCCATCACTATATATAGTGGACCCCAGATATTTAAAGGTGTTCACTTCTTATATATATATATAAGTTCAACTCTCTCAAAAGCTTATAGCCTGAACCAGGTCCAACTAATTAATGAGTCAGTGCACAATGTAAATTCATTCAATCAAAGCTTCAAAGCAGAAAGCACACCTGTTACCAAAAGATCATTACGAGAAAAACTCCAGTCTAATCAGGGCATTTTAAGATCAGACAGCAGTCAGTTTCCTGAGACAAATGTCCACAGCTTGTCGATGCTAGAGAGATTTCCAAGCGTTCAGGGACATTACATTTTACAAGGTCTCACTACTTTATGTGCAAGAGATTCAGCAACAAGTACTCGTCTAGGAGATAACCCAGACGGTGAAACAGACATCTACATTGGACAATCAGTGCATACCAGTGTATAATCAAACAATGGAGGAAATTTAATTTATGGACAGTGTAGATTTATCATCAGTGTGGTAACACTTAATATATCACATCATCCTTTCACTATTTACCTAGCTTCGCTATCATATTTAATTAACTATATTTTGACATTTCATCCGTGAATTGTCTTTTCACGATCATTATTTTTTTTTAAATTTCCACTAACCCTATGACTATATATATATATATATATCTTCTTCTTCTTCTTTGATCCATAACCGTCAAAGCAGTCAGCGGCCATCACGCCTGGTGGCGTCTTGTAGGGCAGCAACAAATTGATTCCACTTTGCTCGGTCGGCGGCCATCCTTCGTACAGTGCCCCAACTGTGGTTCATTCTTTGCATCTCAGCTTCCACAGTTCTCCGCCAAGTTGTTTTTGGTCGGCCTCTCTTTCGCTTTCCCTCGGGGGTCCATAGCATAGCTGTTCTTGTGATGGTATCAGGGTCCCTTCTGAGGACATGGCCAACCCAACTCCAGCGTCTGCCAGCTATGATGGTGTGCATGTCCTCCTGGTTACTCCGAATAAGTAGTTCTTGGTTGCTGATGGTGTTTGGCCAAAAGATTCGGAGAATTTTCCTTAGGCAGATTGTGTGGAAGGAGGACAGTTTCGGCATTTCCTTCTCTGTTACTCTCCAACATTCCGCACCATAGAGAAGCACAGAAAGTACACAGCTCTCATACAGTCTTAATTTGGTGTTTGTGCTGTACTGGGAAGACTTCCAAATGTTGTTGAGAACAGCAAAGGCTGTTCTCGCTTTATTCATTCTGTTGTTAATGTCCTTGCTTGTTCCGCCGTCAGGTGTTACTATGCTTCCTAGGTAAGTAAATGTGTCTGTCTGTTCTAACTTCTGGTTCCTTACTGTTATTGGCTCAGGATTGCCCACATTTAGTGTCATGACCTCTGTCTTCTTCAAATTGATGTTCAGGCCAACCTGCTGGCCATACTTATTCAGTCTATCGGTTTTGTCTTGAATGTGTTGGTGTGAATGCGCGAGTAGTGCAATGTCATCTGCATATTCCAAATCTTCCAGTGTAGAAAACATTGTCCATCTAATTCCTCTTGGACTGCCCTCTGTTGTCTGGCGCATCACTCAATCTATGACTGTCAAAAATAATGTTGTTGATAAGGGGCATCCCTGTCGTACTCCTGTGTTCACTTCGAAAGTTACATTACTCGATCCAACACTGCACGTAAAGTTAGAATAGAGGCTTTTTATAATGGAAACAATGCGGCTGGGAATTCCATAAGCCCTCAGAATTTTCCAAAGGCTGTCCCTGTGTATGCTGTCGAAAGCCTTTTCAAAATCAACAAAGTTAATGTACAGCTGTCTCTGCCATTCTGAGCACTGCTCTATAATGTTCCTGAGGGCAAGTATATGATCTGCACATCTTCTGTTCTTTCTGAAGCCCGCTTGTTCTTTCCTCAGTTTATGGTCAACTGCTTTTGAAATTCTCTGGATGATTATCCTGCCTAGTATTTTGCTGGGAACTGAGAGGAGGGTAATTCCTCTCCAGTTGTTGCAGTCTGCAAAGTCGCCCTTCTTGGGCAATTTGACAATTATTCCTTTACTCCACTCTGTTGGTGTTGTCTCAGTTTCCCAGACTTGTGCAAATAGTGGTTCTAATAGTTCTGCTGCTAGTTCAGGGTCTGTCTTGAATAGCTCAGCATTCAGATTGTCGTGACCAGGCGCTTTTCCATTTTTTAGCCCTTTGATAGCTGTGATAATTTCTTCTTTTCGTGGAATGTCTGTATTTACGTCTAAGTCACTTTCAGCCTCAGGAACATTCAGCTGAGTCTCTGGTGGTTCCTTATTCAGTGTTTCTCTGAAGTGCTCTGCCCATCTTGTTTCCTGCCCCTGTGCTGTGGTGATGAGATTTCCTTGCTTGTCTCTTACTAACGTTATGTTGTTTGCACCTCGTTTTCCACTGATAGCTTTAGTTATTTTTATAAACTGTGCTTTGTTCATTTCTCAGTGCTGCCTCTTCTGCCTGTCTTGCAAGGTCATCCAGAAATGTCCTTTTGTTAGCACGGGTTTGACGTTTTACTTCCTTGTCCAGCTGACTGTACTGTTCACTATATATTGCCTTTAACCTGGGAGACTTAGCTTCTGTTTTCTTTCTTTTCATTTCCTTTCTCTTCGCTATGGTGTTTAGCGTTTCTGATGTTATCCAGTCTTGGCTCTTTCTTTCCTGGAATCCCAAGCATGACTTGCTGCTTTCTTTGTATATTGTTGAGATGGTGTTGAATTTCTGGTCCACATCGTCGGTCTCTGTTCTTTCCTGGCTTTTGGTAATCAGATATCGTCTCTTTACGTCGACCACGAACGCTTTTCTGGTGAGGGGGTCCTTAAGTTTCGTGATGTTATATCTTTTCTGTTTGACTGCAACTGGTCCAGCAGCTCTGAGTTTCACCTTCAGTCTTGCTACTACTAGGTGATGATCACTTCCCACATCTGCGCCTCTTCTTACTTTCACGTCTTGTAGTGCATGTCTCCATCTGCCATTGATCATTATGTGATCTATCTGGTTTTTGTCTCGTCCGTTTGGTGATTCCCATGTTAACTTGTGCACTTCTTTGTGTTGAAAAAGTGTTCCTCCAATGACCAGGTTGTTAATACTGCAGAAGCTTATTAATTTGTCCCCATTCTCATTTACTGTTCCACTGCCGCATTTCCCCATTACTCTTTCGTTATAATTATTGTGTGTTCCAACTTTCGCATTTAGGTCTCCCATTACTATAATAAGATCTTACCTGGGTACAGTTTCCATTTCCTGTTGTACCTGTTGATAAAACTCGTCCTTGATCTCTTCATCGCTGTCGTTTGTTGGTGCATAGCATTGTATAATTGTGGTGTTGGTGAATCTCCCTCTCAGTCTTGCTCTTATTAGTCTGTTGTTAATGGGTTTCCATTCCAGTAGAGACCTTTCCATTCCTTTCTTAAGGATAATGGCTACACCTTCGTTGTGCTGACCGTCCTCTCTACCAGAATAAAGTACTGTTTCCCCTGTAGCTGTTTTTATTCTCCCCATCCCTGTCCATCTGCTCTCGCTTATTCCCAGGATATGTAGTTTGTAATTCCTCATCTCTGCTGTGATCTGTCTCAGCTTTCCTGCCTCATTCATAGTTCTGACATTCCAAAAACCAATTCTGTTTTCGTGTTTTGCGGTCTGGGCATCCGTTTTCATGCCAGTGGCTTCCTTTCGGCTTTCACCACTGTCAGTCATACGAGCCTGAGACTCCGGATGTCCGTCCCGCATCAAAGTATTTTCATTTATTGCTGTTTCCGTAACGTGTGCGATTTTTTACACAGACAGGGGTGTCGGCCCTGTGCTAAAACCCCTGATAAAGTTGATAAAGTTGGATTTTTATTCCCGTTAATGATATCCACCAAAAGATAGATATAAGTGGATGGAAGCAGACATCATCATCATCATCAGTTGATAAGATCTCTATGGTGTTGTTTGCTCCACTGTAGTGTATGGCATGTCAACTTGACCTACGCAGTGGTGTGTAGACATGGATTGAGTGTATAATGTGCGAATGATAAAAAAGGGTTCGTGTTGTTGACAAAAAATGTTCTTTTCTCACACTCATGTATGGCTGGAAGTCATCGACACCAACGACTGTGTACCTTTTCTAAAGTTTAGTTGGACGTACACACTCGACAGCACAGATAGTGACAAATCACAGGTTGCCATAATACATCATAGTACAGTGGATAAATGGTCTTGCAATGTTACATGGGCACTCATGTAGAATAAGTGTATAATGGACTGTCAGTAGCCAAGCACTCAGTATCGCCCATACATATATATCATCTGACTTCACTGACTGAGCACGTCAGCTTATAAACAATATTTCAGATGGCTTCTAAACCTAATCTCGTCTAGCGACGATTCTTCAACATAATGTTCAGCACATATTTTTTTCATATAATAATATTGAACCGCTGATAAAGGGTTCTCATGTGTAGCAGTGATCTCTGGACTAAACAAGCGATAATACGGGCATCCCCTTTTCTCTTCTTGAAAGTCACTACAGGTTTGGTTCCAAGATGGCTTCACTCGTGAGCTGTCACTCACGTTTGGATACAGATAATGAATCTGTCCTAAAGTTAGTCATTCATAAAACATTGCATTGCTCTGTAGATTTGATCATGAACAATTGACTGCATTCTACAGAATATAGTGCTGCTAGGAATCGAAGTCGTTTTCATCGAGTCAAATATATTCTCTTATCGAAAATGGTGGCTTCGTACGAGAGTTCATAAAAGTATCTTGGATTACCTTGGTATAAGAAATATGAAACTGCCATTCCTTGGCAATACGAATAAACACTGGGGTAAAGCATACACGATAGGTCTAGACGACTATCACTTTCCCCACAAATACTGAGATCACTTTTTCCCCGGCGACAGGCCGACATGGAAAAACACAGTCCCTATCAGGACGAAGCCAAATCACACCACACTCTAGCGACACATCCGCCGAATAGCCTTCGACCTCTCTAGAGACAACAGAACATATAGTTCGACTTAGATATGTAAAGATATACAGATATAAGACAGACTCGTCCTACTCAGACAAACAATACACATAAATTCAGGCCATAGATATTCTGAAGCAAGAACAATCTATTATTACCCAAACAACGAATAAATCGCAGTAAAATGGATTTATCCGCGGAGTTTGATCGAAAGAGCCGACACAACTTTCAAGGGAAGTAACTCAATAATGACTTTCCCTTAAGCACTATTTTGCTTTCAAAACATTTGCGAAGATAACAAGAATACCAATGTATAATATTGTAAGATATCAAAGACTGCACGTAACAGTCTTACCACACCTCCCGGGAAAAAAAAAATGGAACATTTTTTTTTTTTTTGAAATACATCTAGGAGCAACGTACAATAGGCTCACAACGCATGAATAATGCGCAGATGAAAATATCAGGAATACCTATAACGCCTAATATGAGGCTAAGTCGACTTATGGAGCGACTGGTGAGAATGTGTCTCATAAGCTGAGAGAAATTATTTCTCTACAAGTTTATTTTTCCAGGAAGGTGTCATCAAAGTATAATACAATTCTGGCAATTACACAATGCCTAAAAAAATTCATATCATCATTTCGTATTAGATATCTTAAATTTATGATTTATGAAGAAAAAATCATCAAAGCACAGCGGTGAATAAACATCAATGAACCGCTATGTAGTGATACAATCATTATATTATTAAATTACAAATGTGTATCTATCATGATATAGAAAAGGAACTACTATAGAACTAGACATATCAAGAAGTCTAAGCCCTAATAGTTATGTGGAATCATGTGGGCATCTTGACAGAATGTCTGCCATCACATTATCTGATCCACGAATAGCTCGCACAGAGAAATGAAAAGGTTGAAGAGCAATTGCATATCGAGTAGACCTCGAGCTCTTCAAATTCTTACTCTGTATAGCAGTAAGAGCTTTTTGGTCGGTTTCTACTATGAAATGTGCGCCTAGAAGGAATCTCTGTAGTTTGAGGATCGACCAAACCATAGCTAATAGCTCACGGTCTAAAACCGAATAATTCCTTTCTGCCGCATTAAGTTTTCTGGAAATATACATTACAGGATGCAGAGTTCCAGAGTACTCTTGCATTAGTGCCGCTCCAATCCCAGTGGATGAAGCGTCACTACGAAGAACGAATGTCTTATCTTTAGTGGGTAGCACTAAAATAGGTGGTGTTGAAAACAGTGTTTTAATCTTATCCAGAGAGCATTGGCATTCCTGAGACCAGTGGACCACATTAGGCGAACCTTTCTTTAGAAGTGTTGAGAGAGGTGCCATGATAGAGGATAGATTCTGAATGAATCTGCCATAAAATTGAATAAGACCTAACAGACTTCTCACCTGTTTTTTAGTCTAAGGGATTGAGATGTTAAGTATCTTACTAGTATTATGGTCCTCTGTCTTTAGGAAACCATGACCAACTCGGTGGCCTAGGAAAGAAATTTCGCTAAAACCAATATAGGCTTTAGAGGGTTTCGCTGTCAGGTTGTGCTCACGCAAAGTAGACAGCAATTCATCTAACCCTGAATAGTGATCTTCCCAAGTATCGCTGAAAAGACAGATGTCGTCTAGATATGCAATGACATCTGACCGATAAGATAGGATTCGGCGCATCATGCGTACGAACGTAGCTGGTGCGTTCATAAGACCGAAAGGCATAAAATTCCATTGGAACAAACCTCTAGGTGTTGAAAAAGCCGTGAGAGGTTTGGCGCGTTCAGATAAAGGAACTTGCCAATATCCTTTAGACAAATCAAGTTTAGTGAAAAAATGAGATTTGGAGAGTCGAGTAAGTAGCTCTTCCAGTAAAGGCATAGGTTCGGCATCGAACTTAGTTACCTGATTCAATTTTCGATAGTCAACGCAAAGACGTATGTTATTGTCTTTTTTACGCACAATAACCATCGGCGAAGAATATGCAGAGGTGGATGGTTCGATTATTTTCAAATCTATCATCTCATCCAACTCTTTCTCGACCTGTGCTTGAAAATGTATAGGTATAGGATAAGGTCTAACCCTAATAGGAGTATGGTCAGTTAGAACAATGTCATGTTGAATGACATTCGTTTGTCCAGGGATGTCAGTGAGTACATCCTGAAATGTTTGCAACATAGTTGAAACTTGTCGCTGTTCTCCTAGAGACAAATCAGGAGAGACAGTAACGTTCTTCCATGATTCACTGGAATGAAGTGGGATCATTGGAAGAGGAAGATTTACATCTGAAAAACGTGTTTCGTCATCCTGTATCACGGACAGTGATGAGTAATGACCATGTTGTACTGGAGAATTGTCCGTTGCTTGGAAAATGGGTTGCAAATAATCCGGACGTTCATGGAATTCAGTAAGCATATTGATGTGGAAGGTTTTATGCTTCCCATCAATATCGACAATATAGTCGACATCGGAAATTTTCGATATTATATCGTACGTACCTTTCCAAGAAATAAGTAATCTGTTTTCCCTACAAGGTAGTAATACAAATGCTTTGTCACCAGGACAAAGTTGTCGTAAGCATCTCTTCTTATTGGCAAATTGCCTTGCCTTCTGTTTCGCAAATTCAGAAGAAGAAGTTGCTAATTTGCATGCTTCGATAATTTTTTGTCTCAACGCGATGACATATTCGTAGGATGACTTTGTGTCATCGTCAATATTGTCAGATGTTATGAGATCGTGAAGCAACGACATAGGGCCACGCGGACGCGCGCCAAAGACGAGTTCAAAGGGAGAAAATCCCGTATGTTCATTGGGTACCTCTCTGTAAGCGAAGAGGGCCGCAGGTAAAACTCTGTCCCAGTCTTGAGGATGATCCTCAGTTATCTTCCCCAGTAAGTTTTTAAGTGTTCTATTAAGGCGTTCGACCATACCATTAGACATTGGATGGTAGATACTACTTAAAGATCTATCTATCTGCAGAGTAGACATTACTTGAGACATGGTATCTGATATTAGTTGGGTGCCATGGTCTGACAATATCTCTCCGGGGAACCCCAGACGAGAAAATATAAGCCAAAGAGCATCTGCAATATCAGCAGTAGTAATGCTCTTCAGAGGAATAGCCTCTGGCCAACGTGTGCACATATCAACACACGTCAAGATAAACTGATGTCCTCTGGCAGACTTGATCTTAAATGGACCAATAATGTCTATGGCCATTTTTTGAAACGGCCGAATAGGAATGTCCGCCGCCTGAATGGGTGCAGCATGCCGTGGACCTTTGGATTTAACTTCCTGACATACTTTACAAGATCGACAATAAATCCGTATGTCCTTGTTTACCAATGGCCAAAAGAAAGCCGCAAGGACTCTTGACTTAGTACGGGAAAAACCCATGTGTCCAGCACACTGAGAGTCGTGAGCGTGCTGCAAAATTTTAACTCTCAAATTCTTGGGAACCAGGATTTGAGAATGACTTGACGTAATGGAGTCTTGAACCATACGTACAAGTACGCCATTCTTCTTTGTAATCCACGATTTACGACTTGTGTCTTTATTCGGATCACCTTTAGTTGCAAGAATGAAGAATTTCTTCAGAGTGGGATCATCTTCTTGCTGTTTTATAAACGAGTCACGAGAAATTACCAAGGGATTATCTTGGTTATGCACTTCATTATCTTCAATAGATGAAGTTTGAGGCATATTAAGAGCCTGAGCTCTAGTGACTACAGCGTTAGCAATCTGCATGTTTTGCCTTTCCCACGTGGAAATTTGTTGCGGAGTGCATTCCTTGACTCCATGAATGCGACCGATGATGAGGTCAGCGATCGGATTCGGAAGAAGACATGCGTGTACATCTCCTGTAAAGAAAGGAGTAGCAATCCTAATGATAGCAGTAGAGTATTTCTCTAATGTGCCGCCAAATGTTACACATTTGACTACTTGTCCAGTGGCACGGGAAGGATCTACGAGTGACTGCCTAACACCAATTGTGGTGCATCCAGAATCAAATAGCACAGAGACTGGATTGTTATTCACTAAACCCTTATGTAAGACAAGAGAACCTCTTCCATCATGCGCGACTGATGCTGGAAGAGCAGGAAGAGGATGGCCACAGCTTAAAGTAGACACTGTGGTTGGCTCAAATAACGTTTTGCATTGGGGGCACTGAGATGCTCTCCCAAAATCAAAAACGGCACATGCCATATTACTAGCATCATTATTATCTTTACTCTGTTTATAGGCTTCATGGGACTCTTGTTGTGCAGAGTTTGCCTGAAAATGTGGTTTATGTCTTTTGTTTTGAGATCTACCTCGGTTATTATCACCTCTGTAGATATTGTTACCTCTATTGTAACACCTATTTGGGTTTGAGTCATAGTTCCCTTGGTTACCATTATCATATTCATTATAATGAGTATCTCTGTAATTATGATCTTGTTGACTCCAAGACGGATAACCCTGATAGTTTCTATAATTACTTCCTCTACGGAAATTCCTATAATTATGACCACCCCTGTGTCGAGAGCTATCAGGTCGTCTCCAGTTCTTTGAAGAAGAACCCTGAAATGATTGGTTACCTTGGTTTTGATAACTATTATGGTTACCTTTTTTATCAAATCTGTTTTGAGGTCCCTGAAATCTGTGTGAATAATTGGGATTGTATGGTGTTGCTGAAGCAACTGGCATACTCTCCTTAATCTTAGTGTTGCCAAAAGTCACGTCGGGGTGTGCAGTGACATATTGGGAACAATATTCTTCCATTTCTTTTAGAGATTTAGGTTTACGCTCATGTATAAATTCAAGGAAAGGTTTGTTCACACATGACATAATCTTATCTCTGAGCAACAAATCCATAAGTCCTTCATACGTTTTTTTCTGTTTTGGAAAGCTCAATCCAACGATCAACTGTGAGACGTGCCTTTGCAGTGAATTCTGAGAATTCTACACCCGTCTCAGGTACCATCGTTTTAAATAAAAGGCGATAGCCTTCCTCACTTAGCTGATATTTTTTTATCAAAGCCGCCCTAATGACATCATAATTATCCTTATCTGCTTCTCCTTTTACAAGGCATAATCTAGTCAAAGATTCACCTTTCAAGTTTTCTGATAATTGATTAGCGTATTGTGATTTATCCACATTATGTGTACGACAAGAACGTTCAAATCTATCCAGCCAGAATGTAATATCGTCACTGGACTGATTGAACGGTGGAACCTTAACCTTGTAAGTAGAAGGTTTATCATTACCACTAGATGCCTGATTAACATTACTCATACTTGTCAATCTTAATTTCTCCAACTCAAATTCATGTTCTCTTATTGCTTTTTTTTTTCTTCAGCCTCTCTGTCTAATCTTTTTTGTTCAGCTTCCCTGTCTAATCTTTTTTGTTCAGCTTCCCTGTCTAATCTTTTTTGTTCAGCTTCACTGTCTAATCTTTTTTGTTCAGCCGCAGCTTCTCTTTCCAATTTTTTTTGTTCAGCTTCAAATCTCCTTTCCTCTACCTGCATCTGCAATTTCTTTTGTTCAGCAGCAGCCTCAGCTTCTCTTTCTAATCTTTTCTCTTCCGCCATAGCTTTTCTTTCTTCTGCAGCTAATCTTTTCTCTTCTGCCATAGCTCTTCTCTCTTCTGCAGCTAATGCTTTGTCATATTGAGCAACAGCCCATTGTTCTAATTGTTGACCAGTCTTATCAAGGGCTTTCCCTTGTGTAATGAAGTATTCTAATGTAGCCATGATGTCTAACAATAATACTAATCACCTGAATCAATAATAATACCACAAGTTCTCAATGACTTGATTAATCAGTATACTATCCCAATATCTGTGGGTCACAAGCCTTTAATAAGGTCTTGTATAATAGTAATAATAATCAGGTACTGGTTTATACCATAATCCAAGTGCAGTGCACAGGCAATTGTGTCTTATGAAATATACCTATATAAAACATATGTCAACCAACAGAATACATAAAGTACAAATAGGACTGACAATACAAGAACGTTTGCAGAAATCAAAATAAATCAAATAGGGAAATCAATGAAAATAATCACTGAATCTGCAAAGAATAACAACACAAATGACGTCACAATATATTAATATAAATTGTGAATAGAACTGAAAGATAGAAAAGGTTAGACCAACAAATTACAAACAAATCAAAACAAAACTAAAGAACAAAGAAATATTACAAAAATAACAATAATTACAGACTTCACAGCTAACACAAAAGCAACAGTTGTCGCAGCAAATTTTCAATCAAGAAAATTGCACCTATAGAAAACGCCCACAACGGACCCTCTATGACGTGGGATATTCTGTTGTGAGGACGCCGCCCAACCTTAAACACAACCCGCTGACATAGAAACTAACATACTATACAAACAAATAACATGTAAACATAAATATATATAAATTATGTGTATGATAGTATGTGTTGCAAAATAGGCTCAGTCTTACAGTAATGGCAAAGTTATTTTTATGAAAACAAACAAACTGCCACTTTATTCAATTAAACATTCTGGCCTTAAATATTAAAGTTCATATATGGAAAACAAGAAGATCCATCGATGAAAATAGGACTTCTTAGTTCACTCATACTGTCTTCCTGTTAACATTGACAAGAATTGATCCAACTGTTCTGTGAAACTCTATAATGTCTAATGTAAAAAATGTCAACAACGCTGACCTACATACTGCATTCACCTGACAGGTCACGTGACGAAGTGTTGACAAAGAGCAAACCAATACTGCAAGTGTGTCGTATCAGCCACAGGAAACGGTCTGGTATCGGTAATCTGTTGACTTCTGAACTTCTGCGAGGTCAAACCCAGAAAGCTGGTCCACCAGTTGATAAAGTTGATAAAGTTGGATTTTTATTCCCGTTAATGATATCCACCAAAAGATAGATATAAGTGGATGGAAGCAGACATCATCATCATCATCAGTTGATAAGATCTCTATGGTGTTGTTTGCTCCACTGTAGTGTATGGCATGTCAACTTGACCTACGCAGTGGTGTGTAGACATGGATTGAGTGTATAATGTGCGAATGATAAAAAAGGGTTCGTGTTGTTGACAAAAAATGTTCTTTTCTCACACTCATGTATGGCTGGAAGTCATCGACACCAACGACTGTGTACCTTTTCTAAAGTTTAATTGGACGTACACACTCGACAGCACAGATAGTGACAAATCACAGGTTGCCATAATACATCATAGTACAGTGGATAAATGGTCTTGCAATGTTACATGGGCACTCATGTAGAATAAGTGTATAATGGACTGTCGTAGCCAAGCACTCAGTATCGCCCATACATATATATCATCTGACTTCACTGACTGAGCACGTCAGCTTATAAACAATATTTCAGATGGCTTCTAAACCTAATCTCGTCTAGCGACGATTCTTCAACATAATGTTCAGCACATATTTTTTTCATATAATAATATTGAACCGCTGATAAAGGGTTCTCATGTGTAGCAGTGATCTCTGGACTAAACAAGCGATAATACGGGCATCCCCTTTTCTCTTCTTGAAAGTCACTACAGGTTTGGTTCCAAGATGGCTTCACTCGTGAGCTGTCACTCACGTTTGGATACAGATAATGAATCTGTCCTAAAGTTAGTCATTCATAAAACATTGCATTGCTCTGTAGATTTGATCATGAACAATTGACTGCATTCTACAGAATATAGTGCTGCTAGGAATCGAAGTCGTTTTCATCGAGTCAAATATATTCTCTTATCGAAAATGGTGGCTTCGTACGAGAGTTCATAAAAGTATCTTGAATTACCTTGGTATAAGAAATATGAAACTGCCATTCCTTGGCAATACGAATAAACACTGGGGTAAAGCATACACGATAGGTCTAGACGACTATCACTTTCCCCACAAATACTGAGATCCCTTTTTCCCCGGCGACAGGCCGACATGGAAAAACACAGTCCCTATCAGGACGAAGCCAAATCACACCACACTCTAGCGACACATCCGCCGAATAGCCTTCGACCTCTCTAGAGACAACAGAACATATAGTTCGACTTAGATATGTAAAGATATACAGATATAAGACAGACTCGTCCTACTCAGACAAACAATACACATAAATTCAGGCCATAGATATTCTGAAGCAAGAACAATCTATTATTACCCAAACAACGAATAAATCGCAGTAAAATGGATTTATCCGCGGAGTTTGATCGAAAGAGCCGACACAACTTTCAAGGGAAGTAACTCAATAATGACTTTCCCTTAAGCACTATTTTGCTTTCAAAACATTTGCGAAGATAACAAGAATACCAATGTATAATATTGTAAGATATCAAAGACTGCACGTAACAACCCCCAACCTGGAGGACCAGGGTACCAGCTTTTGTCTGACCCCTACCCACGCAGACCAGTCCAGCATGGTTGAACCTATATATATATATATATATATATATATATATATATATATATATATATATATATATATATATATATATATATATATATATATATGTGTGTGTGTGTGTGTGTGCGTGCGTGTGTGTGTGTGTGTGTGTGTAATTGTTATTGAAAAATTTAAGGAAGAAGTTAAATGTCGTAGGAATTCAGATGACCCTTCATGATTTATTATAAAACACTATCTAGTGGAAAGCATTCACCTTCTCTTTTTCTTGTCCTTATCTCGACTAGATCTCTTTCTATCTTAACGAGCCATTTTCTGGACACCTTTTTGGCAACATTCCACTGGCCATCCACAGGTACAAATATTGGTGCCCCGCCCAGTATAACTGTATGACAGCAAGAACGAAACGCTTCGATATTTCAATCAATCAATTCCCTATAGCTCCCCAAGGAGCATATGTCTTCAACAAACACATGTCAATGTCCTTCTGTCTCATGCCGTCAGCTCACGTTCTTCCCACGTCGTCCTCATCATTTTTACCTCTGTTTCCAGTTCTCTTCTCTATGTCGGTTTTGGTCTACTTCTGCCTCTCTTTCCCTGGGGATTTTAGAAATAGGACTGCCTTGTAATGCTATCAACAGGTTTCCTCAGTTTATGTCATATCTTTGGCCAGAGTCTTCATCTCATCTCTTGTTCCACTGGCACTTTCTGGTTCTTGTTACCAGTTCCACATTGGCGACTTTGTCATACCATTTAAATCCTTCTATTCTATACAAGCATCCATTTTTAAAAATTAAAGTCCGTAGCGTTTGGGTGGTTGTTTTTGATGTTCTTTATGTTTTAGTGCCATCGTAGGACTGACTTGACATTTGAGTTGAAGATTCTTATTTTTGTGCTGGACTTGATTTCTCTAGATCTCCATATGTTCGTTGATATTTTATCTTATCGACATTCAAACTGAGTAAATAATGGGAAATCACTTTCAGTACCCGTACCACTGTCATACGATTTCATTTTTGCATTGCCTAATTGTAACAAAAGTATTGTGGTGTTGGTGTCCTGGACGTGTTTTAAAACTGTATAACTAGGTGCAGACTAACAGAAACCTGGACAATATGGGAAATTGGACCCGAATCACCCATCCGACATAGATGGAGGCTAGGGGAGAGTGGGCCCTCGAGCATTTCCCCATTGCCCGACCGCTAGTCCGCCCCTGGGTATATGATAGGAAACTCTTTACAGAGCGATACAACAGGAGGCAATCTGATCATCAGAAGAAGTCCCCCCCATCAGACAAGTGTTTCGGCCCAGTATACTCCTTTACACTCTAAGGGGGGCGGGCCCACTTGGGTCATGACTCCCAAGCGTCTCAGCCTCCTGTTGTCTTGTGTCGAAAATGAACCCATTTCACTTATGGTAGCAACTTTAATCCACAACTCCGCCAGCCGTGGAGGCAATTGTGAAAGTAACAAAGAGAAGACAAATTATTCCGTTCGTTCCGTCGCACACACTGAGACACCATTGCGAAGCCGCCGAGCCTAGCCACTGAAATTCTGACACTGACACCTCCTATAATATACATCGCCTGTTGCCCCTCAGTCACAGCCCGCTCACTAGTACACCACAAAACTCAGCGTTTTGTGGACTTAGAAAAATTCCTGGTGTTTTCTGTACCGCAGCGTTTATTGTCACGATTTCCATTGCCCATTGCGGTTGTTCCACAGCCAGCCTGATGCCTTTTCGGCAGTTTCACTAAGCCTCTTCAGTGCCCTTGTTCTCGCCTGTCCCTTCAACCCCAACAGTTTCAATAGATCATACATTGATGCAGCCACAAGCCCTCTTGCGCCCACTTCAACAGCCATGACCCTTGTAGTGAACCCCTCGTGTCTCAGATCCGCGGCCAGATCACTATATTTGGCCGCTTTGAACGAATGTTGCTCGTCTAATCTGGATTCAAATGGCACGGTCAGTTCAATCAGTATGACCTGAAGCGTTGAAGAAGAATGAAGCACTATATCCGGCCGTCTCCGCGATTTCCTGATACTCTCTGGATATGCCCCTCGTCCAGGTAGGTCTACCGCCATCTCCCAGTCGTTTGCACAATCAAGAAGAGATGGTAAACTGCTACCTGGTTTACTCGGTTTGGGGTGTGCTGACTTTCCTGCCCTCAGAAAGTATGTATTTGCGGTGCTCGGCCTGGGTTTGCTGTTCGCCTTCATCCTTGCTAGATCTATTGTCGCAGCAAGCTCATTTAGCACTTTGTTATGGCGCCAGGTGTATCGCCCTTGCCCTAATGACACCTTACACGCTGAGAGCACGTGTTCGAGTGTCTGCCTCCCCTGGCACAGGGGGCACTGCTCATCATCCGACTTTCCCCATTTCACAAGGTTGGTGGCCGACGGCAGCAGGTCATACATTGATCTAACCACGAAGCTGAGCCTAAGAGGTGCCATATGCCATATATCATTCCATGTCAAGGACCTCTGCAGGGCTCCTTCCCATGTAGTCCATTGGCCTTGTTGGACCTGCTGCACTGCTTTTTGCAACCTCTTATCATTCTCAGCCTCTCGTATCTCATGAACAACCATGTCTCTGCGCTCCCTGCTTGATGCCTTGGACCACCAGCGGATGTCTCCATGACCAAATCCCCGTCTATTCGTCTGTGTGTATCCGATTACCTCCCTCAGTTTGAGTGACTCTTGGGCAGCATCAACAGCTTCTTCCACTCTCCACTTCCTTCCCGTTTTCAGTGTAGGCTGAATGGACTTAACCACGTCATCAGCTGACTCGCGTAGCATCATTGCAAGCCTTGCCTTTCCAACTTTGTACTCTTCAACAACTGACTTGAAAGGAAGCAGAAGTTTTGACTTTTTGCAGTACAGTGCTACATCTGACAGACCTGGTGGTACCCCTAGCCACTTTCTCATGAACTTGTTGACCTTTTGCTCTATAGCTTCGACTGTACTTGTGCTTATTTCATATATAAGCAGTGGCCACAGCAATTTCGGTATCAACATGAACTGGAGGCACCACAGTTTGAACTTTCCCAAGAGTCTGCTTTGGTCTATGATCTGTAGCCCTCTGTCTGCCATTTCTATTGTCTGTTGCACTGCCTTCGAGTCTTTTAATGAGGCATCGTACACCCTGCCAAGACTTTTAACAGGTTCCTCAATGACAGTAGGGATTCTTTGGTTGGAAACCACGAATATGTCTTCTGCTATCTTCCCTTTCCTGACTGATAGGCTTCTCGACTTCTTGGGTTTGAAGCTCATTCTGCACCAGCTGACTAGTTCATCCAGGCGTTCTAACATCCTCCGGGCCTGATGTTCATCTGATGTCAGAATTGTTGTGTCATCCATGAATGCTTTGAGCGGTGGCATGTGACACATTCCCCCAAGCTTTGGACCTATAGCCATTCCTTCGGCCGCATTGAGGATTACCTGCATAGCCATCACGAATAGTATCGGAGAGATGGTACACCCCATTGCAATTCCAACTTCAAGGCCAATCCACTTCGTTGTGTACTCTCTGGTTGAAAATCTGACAGCAAACCCTGCGAAATACAGCTTCAGCATTGCTGCAATCTCTTGTGGAACATGATACATTTCTAGGGCCTGCCACAACATCTGGCTAACGAACACAGACGTTATAAACAAGTACATTGATCAGAAATGACAATCCAAAACTGTTCGTTTAATAACATGTCGTATTCTTGATATTCAATATTTACATATTTGCAGTATGACGAATCATAGAAGTTAACATCTGCACATGCTCTCCACAATCTTCATCTTTCTATAACTTCATTGTTTTCAATCTAATCTGATAATCATTCATGGTGGGGCAGTATTGTTAATCCATTTCATTTATAGGCCAAGACAAAGCTAGATGAAAACTGTGTGAAATACAATATAAGGTTTTTCAATCGTCAAAATAGCTATACTGAAACATGACGTTGTTACTAGTACTTCAGTTTGTGAATTACTCATAATTACCGTTCTCTTATTAAATGAACAAAACAATGTAGAATTATTACGTGCACGCGCCTGAAAATGATTAAAGCTACTATAATAATCGACGTAGCATTTAGACTCGTTCTTCTACAAAGTATGTTGAAACATGACATCTCATACAGTAAATGGATGTACTCAAGCCTGAATATTAGTTAATTCTTCTGCTCTGCGACTCAAGCACTAATGTGCTCTGTCTTGTCTACCCTTCACCTCTCAACCTAATGGTTATGTTATACTACCTTTCACCTCTCAACCTTTTGGTTATGTTATACTACCCTCCACCTCTCAACCTTATGATTATATTATACTACCTTTCACCTCTCAACCTTATGGATATGATATAATAAACATCGTTACATCATTCATATTATGTGCTCGGTTATTCGCCCAAAGCACACGTTACAATTTCATTTATCTCTTGCAAACCATTGACGCTGTCTAGGTGAGCTGTAACATTTCATAAGTTTTTCTGAGAAAAGGTTATTTTGAGTTATATCTATAATAAATGTGTGTCAAATTACCAGAAGCAATTACCTACTTATTATGCCAATTGCACCTAACAATACATCGTTATACTTAAAATTATTCCATGGTTTAAAATGTTTGATATGTGTGCCTATTCTGGTTCCTTTCATTGAGAATGGTTTAGCACAGGTTATTGTATCTCAGTTCATGAAAACCGTTAATGGATTACTAGATCCGTCTTGTTTCATTACAGAGCTATAATACCCTGTTCAGCCTGACCCAAGGTGGCCTCTTTCGGTCACAATTGGGGTATATTGGGTGATTTATTCAATGTTGATGCTAGACCGATGTTAGCCATGAAAGGGACTGGTCCTGAGAAAGTCCTCTAGCTGACTGTCTGGGTTAGTCGTTAGCTTATCCCTACTGAGCTTCTGATTGACATTATGCTGGTGTCTCGCGGCACAGGTGCTAGGTTCAATCACGGTTATCTTCACGCTCTAGTGAAGGAACAGGTAGCGAGGTAGGGAACTGGCCATCCCATCTCTCGTTGCAAGACCTACTATAGTGCAGTCTCTAACTCTTCACTCCACAACGGCAGTATCTGCTATGGGACTACCTTTTTATTTCTACTATTGCAACTTCTTCAGTAAGTTTTTGTGTCCTTTTTTGCAAATGTGTTGTTGTTGCTGTTGTCCCCGCAAGTTCTTGCTAGTTTGCTGGTAGCCCTGAAAAAGGACAGTCCTTAAAATGACTACTGTGTGTTAAATGTGGATCCTTGTGTGTTTTTGTTATTTGTTCATCTTGTGTTCATCTGTGGTGTCTAATGATCGATTACAGGGCCACCTGTTGCTTCATTTAATATCAGTAACATTTGGGATTGTGCGCCGTTCTACTGTTTTCAGTTGACCGTTTGGTGCCCACGGCATTATGTTCATAGTATAATCAATTGACGTCAAGTAGTCAGTTATATGCTTGTTTGTTTGCATAAGTGTTTGTGTGTGGAATTGCGTACATCCATATAACAGGTGCATCTATTCAACTGCCACGTGAAGGTCCCAGGAGTATCTGATGAGACAAAAAAATAGGTCATACATGGTGGCTAATATGAGATTATACATGGAGCTGTAAAAAAAAACATTGCTACAGAACCCATCGCTGTAATCAATCAATCACTCAATCAGTCAACCAATAAGTCAATTCCCTTTGGCTCATCAAAGAGCGTAGGCCTTCAACAAAGACATGCCAAGTCTTCCTGTCACGTGCCATCAGCTCAAGTTATTTCCAAGTATTCCTCATCATTTTAAAATTGTATCTCCAGTTCTCTTCTCGGTGTGTTTTTTCTACCTCTGCCTCTTTTACCCTGTGGGTTCCACAAACAGGACTGCCTTGTAATTATATCAACAGGTTTCCTCAATGTGTGTCCTATTCATGGCCAGCTTCTTCTTCTCATTTCTTGTACCACTGGCACTTGTCTGGTTCTTGTCATCAGTTCCACATCGATGACTATCATAATTTGGCGAGATGGAAGTTAGATAATAAAATAGTTCCCAGAAATGGAGAAGAGAACTCGTGAACTAGAGATAATAATAATAATAATAAATTCTTTAAGCACCAAACACGGCGCATAAGGCAGAAACCAGTGCTCTCCAGGTTGTTCGTTGTGACGCCACTCCTCTTAGCTCTTGCACATTATTTAGGCCCAACGTTCTTCCTTCTCTTATTATTGTTCTTCTGAGTGTTTCTTTTGGTCTTCCTTTTTCCCTCTTACCCTCAGGAACCCAAGTGAGCGCCTGTAGTGGTATTCTGTTGTTTTGCATTCGTAGGACATGACCGATATATGACCATCGTCTTTTCCTTATATAGTCGGAGACATATTTCTGCCTAGAGTCTTCTCTTATTTGTCGATTAGTCTTGAATTCTTTCCAACTGATGTTCATGAGTTTTCTAAGACATTTGTTCTCGAATGTATTCAGCTTGTTCTCCAATGATTTTGTTATTTTCCAACTCTCACAGCCGTATGTTAACACTGAGATAACATTTGAATTAAACAGACGAAGCTTGGTATGTATATTCAATGATCGTAATTTCCAAATGTTAGATAATCTATTGAAGGCGCTAGCTGCCAAAGCAATTCTAGTATGGATTTTCCTGAGTCATTTTACTGCCTAAATAATTGAGATAGGGATGGCAAAAGACAAGTCAGGTAGATAACTGCACAGTTCTAGTTGGTAGCCGTAGAAGATAGCTGTGAAGTAAGTCACCTTCTCGCTAGACCTGTCCTACGCTCCAGGTGAATTTCTATTAATAGTTGATGTGAAATGCAGCTTGTTAGTTATCCCTACAGATTTTAAAATATAAAATATTCCTTTGAATTTCACACAAGAACAAAATTTCGAACCGTAACTGGAATTTAAAGAAAAGCAATCAACTGCAATTTTAAAAATATATCAGTACACTTTAATAATTAAAATAGATGTCTATTAAAAGTTTCAGATATGTATTTACTAAATCACAAGCTAGAAATGATTAAATTGTCAATGTCTATTATTATCATATCGGCCATTTGGTGACTTCTGAGTTTTGCTTTCTCAGTAAGACAGTTCAGTTGCTTCCTTCCGTTTCTTTCTCTAAAGACACTTCTGTAGCTTGATCAGGTGTCGACTTTCCTTGAGATTTTATTCACTTGAACAGGTAGACACTACGCTACTATCATGCAAATGCAGAGGTGGCTCTTTACTCATACACTGCAGTCGATTTTACACTTTACCAGAAACTTTGGTAGCGACTCTCTGTCTCTCTCTCTCTTTCTCTCTCTCTTTCTCTCTCTCTCTCTCTCTCTCTCTCTCTCTCTCTCTCTCTCTCTCTCTCTCTCTCTCTCTCTCTCTCTCTCTCTCTCTCTCTCTCTCTCTCTCTCGCCTAGGAACCTGAAAAATACATCGGAAGACTATAGGCATCATTTAAAAATGTTTTTAAATTCCCTTTGTTCCTTAGTTATGGGGAGGTTTAACCCCCAAAAATGAAGAATTTCATTGAAAATATCAAATTTTAGATACATATTGCACTGGAAAGTACATTCATTTGCCCACATTTCTGTATATTTATTTTCACTAAAACCTTTGTGGATGATTTTATATAAATTTTTAAAGTATGTCAGGTAAGTGTATTTTTACCTAATTATATATGTAAAATATACAAATTGGTATATCTGTGATGCTATATTGCTTCTAATGCATGGATTTTAATTTTCGGTACCATATTCATTTCCCCGAAGCAAACAGAATTCAAGTTTTTCAAACATAGTTTCATGTGTAAAAATAATTTTGACTGGCTAATTTTTATTAACCACGGGGTCCTTTGATGGGTCATCGAAATAATAACGTGGCTGGAGGTATTCCAGTAGAGTGGTAGGGTACCTCCTTATACGCAAATAAAGCTGCAGGTAAGAACGAATCACAGGATTCTGGTTTCTCCTGTGCGAGCTTACATAAATTTGTAAGAACAGTCCCGTTATATCTTTCCACTTGTCCAATCGATTGTGGATGATAAAATGTGCGGACGAGAATATTTTGAAAAATCCTAAAAACTTCCTCCATCAGTTTCCCTCTGAACTGTGAACCATTGTCAGTTAATATCTGATAAGGGTATCATAATCTTGTGAATATTGAGAGCAAAGCCTCTCCTACATGTACTGAGTCCTGCTGAGGGTAGAGACCTCGCTTCCCCCCACATAGTACATGTCTACCAGAGAAAGGATGTATTTTTTTGGAAACTGACAAAAAGCGCATACAGTCTGCTGAAATGAAGAATTTAATGAAAATTAAGCTGCAAAGTATGACACAGAACATGGAATCAATAGAGGAAAATACCAGAGATGATTCCTACATAGCAGGGGGATACTGAGGTGAGTAAATTTTGTGTAAAAGTGTAATTCCTCCCTTTTTTCTTAATTTTCTCAAAACCTCATTTTTCACACAAATGTGAGCACGTTGCCCATGATTTTTCAAAAACTATTAGTGATACAGCAGTAAATTTTGGGCCACATGCTGTACACATAGTGCTCATTAAAATAAACTAAAATAAAGGATATATGTTAACAAACTACAAAACTGTTAAGAAATAGCTAAGATACCCCCCTTAAAAATTTCAACTTTTTTTCGATTGGTATGTTAAAATCCAAAAAAACTCAGATATCAAACCAATCAAAATTATTTTAGTATACAATCATTATCATATATTAACAAATGAAACAGCCAAATTTCTTAACTCAAGTTGTACTCACATTTGAGATATCTTGGGCAACAAAATACCCAAAAAAGCTAAAATTTGCCTTTTTTTTCACTGTTTTTCCTCCATAGATTGCAAGTTTTTAGTATATACCTCAATGTTTTGTATTTTTTTCAGTCATTTTGCTTGTATAAATGACCAGATATAGATATTAACTTATAATTCTGTGTTTTTCATTTTGGGGGTTTAACCTCCCCTTATGCCAAAGTGGTTTCCCTTATAGACATAAAGGAGTTAGCACCGAACAAAGAAGAAGAAGAAGAGGACGAACTCTTGTGCACACAGCCATAAAATTAAGCCCTAAAAAAGGACTGAAAGCTTCTTTCATAGCTAGCATTGTCGTATATTCCTGACAATGATTCTAAATACGTCAATGCTGTTCAGGATTGTTTCAGGTTATAATCAGATGGAAACCAATTTCAGTTGTCAGCGTAGATTTAGTAGTACCAAGATAAGACACTAGCATGTAAATCAGTGTCTATCGTACAGTTAATGTTAAATATTACATCAAATTACATGACAGTAAAATAATTAACAATCTATACATTTTTTTTAAACGTAGCCTTCAGACACCTAGCACGAGGATTGGCTTGAGCTTATCGCTAACCAATCAGCTTCACAAGAGCAAGCCTGCTGAAATTCTTAAATGTCAGAGTAAATCCCGTGACATATATACACACACTAGGATTTTTACCTGTGCTACGGAGTTCGTGCATGTCCCGGATTGCCTCCCCTGCTTTGCAGTAGTGGTCCAACAGTGGCCAAAACTCAAGAGTATCTACTATGGGCTTTCAAAGGTGTCTACCTTCGCACAAAATTACTCTTGGCAGAGTGGAAGATAGTTGAATAATGATGCTTCTATCTCAAGGTAGTGTTCACGATATTCAGAAAAGCAAGAACAATGCTGCATTGGCTGAGCACGTTAACTCTATGATCTGCCGACAACTTTTGTGAAGAATTAAGTAATTATTAATTTTAGCTCGTCAAGCCCCCTGCCTGATTTACTCAGTGGAATTCTTATTATTAAGGTAAAGCTCTGTTTAGAGTGTATTTAGTAAACTGACTGAGACAAACATGCAGTACATTTAAAATAATTAAATCGCAGTTAAATTTGCATAATTACAAATAACAAATTTAATAATCATTGTTTTAACAAGGGTTTAACATAATGAATAATGTTTTTCAGAAAGGTATCATCACTGTTGTGATGGGATAAAAGTTTTAAAAGGAGTTCACGTGGCAGTTTATAGGTTTCACTTATCTGCCACTGGGAGGTTCTGCTCCCGCTGATGGGTTGGTTCTCGGTAGATGAATCACTGATAACGCTCGTCGCTGGTCAAGGATGTAGAGCTTAGCACGTTCCCAGAAGAGTCAGGGAGTGCCTAGAAAGTTGTTCCCTCGTCTTAAAGCTCAGTCAACTTTTCCCTTCTGGTTCCAGAGATAGTACCCTCAATTGGTACCACCACCAACAACTATGGTATAAGAATAGAAACGAAGCGCTCTCCTGTGATTTGCGTTTTCTGACACATACTTTTGTGTCCCCTTCCTCCTTTTCCACAATCCCATCTACTCAGACTTTACCCTCGATGAGAATTAATCTTAATCCCTCGAGAGAAAACCTTCTTTACATTTAAATTGAATAGCTTTATCTTTAGTTTACATTTAAATTAAAAGGTTAATAGTACAGATAGAATATGTTTACATTTACATCTCCATTGACTGAAAAGTGTTCACAATATAAATTGAATATGTTTGCATTTATATCTACGCTGGTTGAGAAGTTTGAAACTTTCGTTAATTTTAAAGTGAATGTGTTTACATAGACATTTACACTGTTTGAAAATGTAAATATTATACTTAGAATGTACATCATTTCTTTTATCTTTCCCTCCCTGCTCCGTATGGAACTTGGGGCTACTTAGGCTTTTAGTTCTCTTTAAGAAACTAGCGATAAGCAGTCACCAGCCCTTGCAGTGGTGGTTCATGAAATCATCATTGTAAACGCTGAGGTTGCCAGCCTCAAACGACTTGGACATCCACTAGCGATTTTCACATATTAATATTCACATGGCAATATATACATATTAATTCACATGTTAGTAATGAAATAATATAAAATGCGCAACTTGCGCCAATCCTGGCTCACAGACCTTTTGCTCAGATAAATAAAGTTAAGGCCCTTGTATCGGCCTCTTACACGTGTTCTTGGGGGTCCTTACTTTAATAAGATAACTCCCTCTATGACTCCGTGTTTTTCAGTGTCCTCAGCCTTCCTTATTAAAATGGTTTTCCTGGGCTCTGTAAGTCCTTCAAGGTTGTTCCACACAGTCCGGTCTGATAAATAGAAATTCTGAATTCTAACTTCTGGCAAGTCTGGGGTCGTCTTTTGGAGAGCGATTCTCACACTGAAGTTAAACTTGAACTAACGCCTGGTTATATTGCCTGTCCTACCCCCGCATCTGTTTGTTATGAAGCTACTCAGAGCTCCAAACATTTCAAACATGCTTGTTGGGTGGGATAATTTCAAAATATTCCGACATGGAATAATTTTGCGCGTGATGCAAAGGTCACGTCTCCCATATATGGCAATAAAACATCAGGTGCCTGGTGTACAAACTCACCAACATATCTGTAAACGCATACAACAATGTGTTTCAGATGTAACAACATATTACTCTAATATAAAGTACTTTCTTCGTGAGAGTCGGACAGGAAACGATTATGTCATTTATGTCTGAATATCTCGTTATCTGTCGCTTGAGCACACAACTCTACGTGAAAACTAAGCAGACCAATATGGGTTTCCTTGCGATAATCTCAGCAAATCTGTGTCGTGCCTAGCATATGTGATGTATTATCACCAACAAGGAGTGTCAAATGTTTTGACAATATCAAATATCTTCTACGTAACAGAGAAAGAAAAAAGTGCTGACCAGGGAAAAGCATGTACACGTAAATAGTCAGTACAACAATTTAAAATGAGTACTGCCGGAGTGAAAGAGAGACCGAGAAGCGGTCGCATCTAATCCATTTTGTCACAGTGCACTGTGTTGGGATTATCCTTGTATGATATAAGGGAGGAGATCGGAGCAGTGATGGAGTTGTTCGTGTGCAATGAAGATAGTCCTTAAAAGCAAACCAAACCAAACCATGTTTGTGTTACTATTTGTTCAACTGTTATATGTTCATGTTACTATCTGTTCAACTGTTATATGTTCATGTTACTATCTGTTCAACTGTTATATGTTCATGTTACTATCTGTTCAACTGGTGTATTTTTGCGCCATTATCTGTTGGACTGTTCGATGTTTTGCGTTTCTATTAACTGTTATGTGCTGTTTTTAACTGTCTGCTTGGCTGTTCCATGCTCGCGCTGCTGTTTTCTTGTTGTATGTTTGTGTTCTAATCTACTCGACTATTGTTTGTTTGTGTTACTATCTATTAGACTGTTAAATGTTTGTGTTGTAATCTATTCGACTATTGTGTCACGGATTGCCTCTCCTGCTTTGCAGTAGTAGTCCAACAGTGACCAGAACTCAAGAGTATCTAAATGTGTCGTCAAAGGTGTCTACCTTTGCACAAGATTTCTCTTTGCAGAGATGTCGATAGAAGGGTAATGACGGTTCTACCTTACGGGAGGGTTCACAAGGTAATTCAGAAGTCAAGAACAATGCTGCTTAGTGCTGAACATTTGTTAACTTATATCTGTCCGTCGCCTTTTGTGAAGGATTTAAGCAATGGTTTTAGCCCGCACAAGCCCCCAGCTGAGTTCATTCAGCGAATTTCCTCTTATAATGATATAGCTCTTATTAGAGGTATATATATATATATATATATATATATATATATATATATATATATATATATATATATATATATATATATATATATATATATATATATATATATATATATATATATATATATATATATAATAGTAATGCTCATACGTTTGCTTTCATGCATGTAATAACTGAATCAACTATGTTTGTATGGAAAGATTGATGACATTTTAGATGAAAGCTTTCGTCATCGAGCCTGGGTAGAGGAATGTTTTTTAAGACGACTGTCCGTTTTGCTGGCGCCTGTTAATAAGAACTTAACTTTTAGGTGAGTCCTGCAGTTATGGTTTTCGTCACTTCTTGGTGATGAGGGCACTTCTTCACACAACTTGTCCGATTTAGGCGGTTGGTGTGGATTCCTTGCTTTTCACTCACAACTAGCTTCGTTCCACGAACTTTTTAGACAAAATAGAAAAACAAAACTCCGCCTATGCCGGTCTCAAGCCCGGATGAAAAAGGAGGAGGGCGGCCTGCATGGAGGTCGTAAGGAAGCAGCCCCTCCACCATGCAAAGGCACAACAGGCCAATCACCTGTCTGCTTTAAATCACGATTACGAGCAATACAAGAGAGAAAACTGGACTGATTCTAAAGGCGACGAACTGGAACGGACTACGGACTACGACTTATGGAACTTGGAACACAAGAAGTATACATGGGAAGGAAGAGGAGCTGGTGGAAGAGATGAGGAAAGCAAAACTAGAAATCCTGGCTAAAACGGAAACAAAGAAAAAAGGACAAGGAGTCATGGATCTCGATGGCAACACGCTGCTCTACAGTGGTGTACCCATATCTGAAAGAGCTAAAGGGGGTGTGGGTTGCATTGTGGCCCAAAATCAAAAAGATAGTATCAAGGGATGGAACTTTGTCTCAGAGCGCATTATGGTTGTTAAACTAAAAGAAGGAGAAACCATAGTCAACCTGGTCATAGTGTATGGGCCAAATGAAGATGAGAGAGCAGAGGTCAAGGAGGAATTCTTCGAGCTGCTTCAAAGGACAGTGGATGACTGCCTAGATGAAGTTATCATGCTCGGAGATTTTAATGCCGGAGTTGGAAATGACCATGCTAGATGGGGTGGAGTTATCGGAAGATATGGAGAAGATACTCTCAATGACAATGGAAAGCGACTCCTTAGATTCCGCAGTGAGCAGAATCTGATCATTACAAACACAAAGTTCCCCCATAAGCGCATACATGCATACACTAGATGTGAACCAACAAAGAATGAGAAGTCAGTGATCGACTATGCCATTGTTCGGAGAAGCTCATTCAAATATGTCCGAGATGCTAGAGTATGGAGGGAGCCAGAGATTGGAAGTGATCACTACCTGCTAACAATCGAAAGAACAACTGAAAGAGCTGCTCAGCCTAGGAACTGCCCAACATCAAGCAAGAAACCAAGTAAACGAGCAGGAGAAATGAGCATTAGGACCTACAAGCTGAGAGAGCCAGAAATTAAGACCAGATATCAGGGGCTTATTGCTGCAGCGGTGAGCAACACAGAAGAACGACCTGATGACTTGGAAACCCTCTGGATTAAATTCAAGAATATCATAAAGACAGCTGCTGCAGAAGCATGCGGTGAAGTCCGACTTGGGAACAAGAGAAAGAGGACACCTTGGTGGACAGAGGAAGTCAAAGAGAAAATAAGAGAGAAGAAAATGGCATGGAAACAAGACTTAGGAGCTAAAAACACAACAGGACAAATGGAAAAATATAGAGAATATGTGACACTCAGAACAGAAGCAAAGAACAAAGTGCTAGCAGCAAAACAGAAGTCCTGGGAAGAATTTGGAGAAAAGCTAGAAAAAGATGCACAAGAAAACCAGAAATTGTTCTATAAGACCCTAAAGAACATGAGGAAGGAAAAACAATGCCCTCTCAAATTTATAAAGGACAAGCAAGGCAAATTGCTTACTGCCCCGAAGGAAGTAATGGAAAGATGGAAAGAATATTTCTCAGAACTCCTGGAAGGTGAGCATGATGAAGCATCAGAAATGATAAACACTAGCAAAGAAGAGAAAACCAATGATGGTGAAGATGACATAAAGATGGAAGAACTGAAGGCAGCACTGGAGAAAATCAAGATGGGCAAAGCAGCAGGGCATGATGGTATAACACCAGAAATGGTTAAGTTCATGGGAGCATCAGGCGACCTATTACTCTTAAGGGTTTTACAGGCAGCGTGGTACAACAAGACCATACCAAAGGATTGGGAGATTGCTATCATAACACCAATTTTCAAAAAGGGTGACAATCGACAGTGTGGAAACCATAGAGGCATATCCCTTCTCAGTGTCCCTGGTAAAATCTACTCTAGAATCCTAGAGCACAGACTCCGACGCCTAGCTGAGCCACAATTGGATGAGGTCCAGTGCGGATTCCGAGCAAACCGAAGTATTCAAAACCTAATCTTCACACTCAGACAGCTGAGTGAAAAGGCGTTTGAGTATAAGAGTGAGATGCATCTTTGTTTCATAGATCTGGAAAAGGCGTTTGACAGGGTCCCCTGGAGCAAACTTTGGGACTGTTTGGCAAGGAAGAATATTCCAGCACCTCTGATTCATACTATATAGAGCTTCTACAAGTCTTACAGAAATTATGTGAGGACAGCAAACCATAAGTCAGAAGAGTTCAGGACCACCACTGGTGTAAGACAAGGTGATATCATATCACCTTACCTCTTCATACTCCTTATGGACGATGTCATCAATGCATGTAAGGAGAGAACAAGAAAGTATTCAGTGGGGTACTGGAAGATGAGACAGGTCTATATTTCGGAGCTGGCATTTGCTGATGATGTTGCCCTGATTGCTAAATCAGAGGCACATCTCCAGTCCAACCTGCAAGTCTGGAAGGAAGAGCTGGAGAAGAGAGGGATGGTCATAAGCAGCTCTAAAACAAAATCCATGGTGATATCACGAGAAGAAAGAAGACATCAGATTAAGCTGGGAGAACAGGTCCTGGAGCAGGTCGACCACTTTAAATACCTCGGAGCTATTATAGACCGAAAGGGAGGCATCAAAGAAGAGTTGGCCACTCGAAAAGCAGCAGCCGGGAGACTTTTTCAGGCCATAAACGAGGATTCCTCAGCAAGAGAGAGGTTGGTAAGAAGACAAAGATGTCTGTATACCGCTCCACCTATGTCCCAGTCGTGACATATGGATGCGAGTCATGGGCAATGACTACAACCCATAAAAGCCACATCCAAACCTCAGAAATGAGGTATCTGAGGAAGGTGGTTGAAGTAACAAGAAGAGACATGGTACGCAACCAGACGATACGTCAAGTCCTTTGTTTCACACAGTCCCAGAACCTCGATTTTATATTCCTTCCTTTCTCCTGCTACTTGTGCCGCTGTCCCTTGTTCGTTTAATGTCCGAACATTCCAGGTGCCAAATCTGGAAGTTCTCCTAGAAGAAAGAAGGTTAGTCAGTAACACAGACTCCTTTCGGCTTTCTCTGTGTTGCATCATACGCCTCCCTGCGAGAGGACCTTCCCCTGTCTTGGATGGCTGTGTTTTATTTTCTTTATTTGACTTGTCCATGTTTGTTGAAGTTTTTTGTGGTTTGAAATTTTTACAGGATGGGGTAACCGGCCCCATTCCCAACACTCCTTAGTCGCTTTCTACGACATGCATGGTAGGGAACAGTGTTACTATTCTTTGCTCCCCTTTCGGGCCCCGGTAACACACGGGTGACGCTCTAGTTTACCCACATGTAAACGGGTACTTGACTCTGCTCTCGAGTTAAGGGAGGCAACGGCAGCGAGGAAGGGAACTGGTGACCCTACCTAAAAAAAAAGCTGGATAGTCAAGTCTCTAACACTTCACTTCCCTCCGGCCGTATCTGCTATTGGACTACCGTTGTCTTTACTTTTTTCGGGGGTGGGGGAGGGGTTATATCCTGTTGATTGTTGAATTTTCTGTCTTCAGAAATTCAAAATTACTCGGTTAGTTTTCTTATTTCAAAAATGTACCCACATTTTGTTTTTGTACAGTATCTCCACTTCTATCACCAGATGACGTCTCATTTCAAAAGTATTCACAAGCGTAACTCCAAGGAAATAAAAAAAAATAAAAATAACTACGATAAATTATAATAAGGACCTCTGTAATACATAAAGGTGTACTACAATTTTCGCCTTCTACCCCTTTCTTTCCCCCCATAATGTGTAGTTTTAGTTCCTCTGATTAAGTCAGCAACACGAGACTGTCAGAATAGGAATTCCCGTTCGCTTACGTTACACCGCGTACAACAACAACTGAATCAGACTTTCAGACTGCTTTGCAATACTTGCACGCTGTTAGCCGGGTTCTGGGAAAGGGAATTCCCCTTCAACTTGCTATGTGTGGTTGTTCCATAAGTGAATTAGGTCACGGCCGTAGTCAGGCCTTGGTTCTGACTCAGATATTTCACCAAGTGGAAATTTTCGATATAAATGTTACATTCCCCCTCTTTAATACGAAACGATGAAATAAACCAGTTTATAGTGAAGGTTTTTTATTAAAATTATGTGGGATTCGATATTATTACCAACATTATTGTTGTGCTTAACGTTCCTTACGGAGCACTGAGCCACCACTACAGCTAGCGCCTTGCAGGAAGCCTGCAGAAAGTATTCACATTCACGTGTAGTAGTAGTGGTGGTAGTTTCTGTATCAATTTGTTTGACATGATGAAGTTGCCAGCCTCCATACACATCCTTATATTAGCTGCCTTGTACGGCATGCCTTAAGACACTTGTTGTCCTATTCTCTCTATGCTCCATCTGAAACCTCCGAGAAGTTCGCTTTGATCTTTTAAGGTAACCGAAAAAACCGCGCGATTTCCATGAGGATTCTCACGTATGGGGGGAAGAGAAAGGAAGAGTATAGAGCCATGAAGGGCCTGCTTAAGCCTACCTGCGGGGGTCGGAGTGGCTAAGACTATGAGGTATGGCGTCCGCCTCTAATTCCACAGATAATGGGTTCGGGTCTCAGTTTAGGGAATATATTTGATGGAATTTTTTTTTTCACAATCAGTGGTCCTAATGATGTCATTCTCTCTCTTCCCCCCCCCCCCCCCTTTCCCCCCCCCCTTCCCCGCTCCCCCCCCCCCCCCCCCCGATCTTATGGGTAGTGAGATCGGATGCCTAACTTTCTCGGATAAGGGAGAAAAAATAGGTAGTCCCGTGTGCAAGTTGTGCACGTTAAAAATGCCACGGCAGTTGGAAATCGTAAAGACTAAGCCATATTCCTGCTTCCCTGGGGAAAATTAACACAATTAGGAAAACCTACTCACCACAAAAATATTTATAGAATGTGTTATTCCTGTCTACACACACTGGGATTCTCGCCGGTGCTATAGAGCTCGTACACTGTGCTGAGATCCTCTTTGTGTGATGTAAAGGAGATAGGAGCACTGACGGAGTTGTCCGTGTGCAGTGAAGATGGGCCTTAAAACCAAGCCAAACCAAAACTCAGTCTATCTGCTCAAGACTTGCAACCTGAACCACATCACCAGACCCTTCAACGCAGCAACTTAACTTTAAAATATTCGATCGTGGGCAATCATATAAGCACCATGTTGATCACATCATACAGAGGTGCAAGAGAGGTCAGGCAGCCCTAAAAACATGGCTGCAGTGCACCTGGAGAAGAGATTACTGCCTCTCCTGTATCATCAGCTGGTCTTGTCTGTAATCGAGTATGGCTTGGGAATACTCATGCTGTCACTATCACAGTGTGAACGACTGGAACGCATTCAAAACGAAAGGATGCGTAGAGTCTTGGGCTGTACTCGAGATAACCCCATTGTGATGATGCAGCACATGCTTGGATTGCTGTCAATTAGATCCAGAAATACGACGACCCAGGTAAAAGCGTATATGCCAGTAACCACAGACAAAAGGCATGGGAACATAGCTGACATCAAAGGAGCAAAAATAAAAAGGGGGATGTCATGGATGGCGCAGGCAGAGGAGACTATTAGACAGGTGACCACAGATGAAAATATATTCAAGGGAGACAAGTGAAGTAAGTCAGATGAGAGCTGGATGAACTTACCAGCAAGTCATCATCAGCATTGGTAAAGAGTGCAGAACTTGGGCCAATGGGAGGGCAGAGCTGGAAATTGATCAACTGATAAATGATAATGCTGGGGATGATGATGCCATTGTGTACACTGATGAGTCTGTCATCTGTGGTAATAAATCAGGGTGGGACTTCTCTGCTACAGTAAAGGACAGAACCGTCGTTGAACATAGACAGGCTTACATGATAACAACCACCAGCATGAGAATGGAGGTAGAGGCAGTTACTGCTGCCTTAAGATGGCTGTCTGAGACTTTATTAACAAAGGCAGTTATTGTATCAGACTCACGATCCATGTTTCTATAGATCCAAAATGGATGGCTCCGACATGACTGGAAAACCTCTATAGAAGCATCGAATCTTCAAGAACTGATATGGATCTGCTGTACTGGTCATGCCGGGATACGTGGCAATGAAAGAGCTGACAGACTAGCTTCAAGAGCACCCATAAAAGGTGCATTGGCCATGGATAAGGAAGAAATACTGAGGGCAATTCATGTTCGTCTATTAGAAAATGACACTGCAATGAATGAATCATCACGGCTAAGATTACTGAAATTTGGTATCAAACGTAAGACCAGCAGGGATGGACGTATGAGAGGACGCATCCGGCATGTACACAACCAGTGCGTAAACAGGAACAATTAGCATTCACACCCTTCAACATTTGCTGAGGGAGACTGAGCACCTATGGGTTTGCCCGGAGTGCAATGACGTCGATTCTGATTAACATTAACTTTTTTAACAAAATGCTTTACGGATTTAGTAAATATTGTTGTCTCAAGTGACACACTTCCTCCTACGCGTGGCGCTGTAGTGAGTCAGATCGTTCTCATCATACTGACCACGGTTCACATGCATGCATGGAGGCAAAATTTAGAATATAAATAATCGAAATATAAATATGACCAGCAAAATAAAAAGTAGTATGTTAGAACGGAAACAAAAATACTCGGAATTTAAATGTTAAAAAATACGGACGCCGGAAAAATAAGACAACAACTAAAACTCAGATGAATAAGAAGATTTCTACAAGGAATAAACGTTTTTTTTTTTTTAATCCGTTAGTGTGTGTTCTGGAATCTACAAGGGTGAGAGAGAGAGGGAGAGAGAGAGAGAGAGATAAGAGAAGAGAAGAGACAAGAGAGAGATAAAGAGATAGATTGAGAGAAAGAAAGAGGGAAACATACGGACAAAGGAAATAGAGACAGACATGCTACAGAGCATTCTTCTGGATGAAGAAGAAATGGAATGACTATGGACGGATGGCACAGTACAGGAAGGCTTGACAGGAAGGCTTGACATGGGCTTGCTGACGCCTAATCTCCTTAAGGAGCTGTAGCTAATGATGCCGATGAAATCCGTAAATGTTATTCTTTTTTTTTTTTAATCAGCAGTGTTGTTAATTCGAGAAAATGTCTCAAAAGGAATTCAATCAATCAATCACCAGTCATCAATACCCTCTACTTCGCCTTCAATAAGCTCATGACATGTACTTCCTGTATCGTGCCTACCACTCAATGTCGTTCCATGTTTTCCTCATTATTTTCCTTTCTGTCTCCAGTTCTCGTCTCCGTGTGTTTTTGGTCGTAGTCTTTCTCTCTTATACTGGGGATTCTGGACCATAGACTGGCTGGTACTGCAATCAACCAGTTTCCTCAATGTGTGTCCTATCCGTCGTCATGATTGGGCAATGTCATTGTATGCTGTTATATAACCTTTATAATGATGTATGCCTTTAATTTAATGCTTAAAGCAACATGTGGGAATGAAAGGGTATAGTATGCAAGATAATTGAAAGTGAAAGGGCAGAATGTTAGACGGGCCTGCGCACCCAATTCTTCCCCTTTGAAAATAAAGTTTGTTCGTTCGTTCGTTCGTCAGTGTCTTCTATTTTTTATTTCATCAAATTTTGCCTCATTTTGGCGAGACGCGTACTGTTCAAACTAGACACTGGGTTCATCGGTTATATCAGGGCACACGATCAAATATACAGACATTGCTTTGTTCTCATCTCTTGTTCCTTTAGCGCGTGTCTGATTCTTGCTATCATTTCCATGTCGGTGACCTTATCATAACATTTCAACCCTTTTATTATACGCAAGCACCCATTTATAAAAGTCTGTAACTTTGTTGTTGTTGTTTCTGTTGTTCTCCATGTTTCACAGCCATACATTAACACTGACTGTTAGAGTTGAAAAAGGTAATAGGAGTAGTATGTCATATACGCTACGCACCGCATTCAGGAGGATGTGCGTGACTTTTATATAAGGAAATACTCGATCGATGTCAGGAGGATGCGCGTCAGGAGGATGCGCGTGACTTTTTATATAGCGATATATTTTAGCCGGGGTGACTTCCTCTGACGATCAGACGCATGACTTGTTATATAGCAATAAATTTGTTCGATAATGGCGGGCGTGTTGTTTATACAAAATACTTAGACAATATATATAAAAAATAAAATAAAAATAAAAAACAAGCGATAATGACGGAAAATATAAAAAATCAATAACGGCGGGTTAATAGGTTGTTACTAAGGGGGTTCTTGAAGCGAGTGGGGGCTTTTTGTGCTGGCGAGGGTGACGATGCGTGTTGGGGTGTAGCTGGCGGTTTTAGGTTAGGTGGGATTATTTTGTGTGATGTTGTATTGTTTTGTTATGTGTGTTGGTGTGTTATTTAGACATATATACATACAATATATACATATATAATACAAAAAATCGATAATGACGGAAAATTAAAAAAAAAAAATCGATAATGTTGGATTAGGTTTCTAAGAGGGTTTTTGAAGGGAGTGGAGCCTTTTTGTGCTGGCGTGGGTGACGACGTATGTTGCGATGTAGCTGGCGGGGTGGGTTAGGGGGATTTTTTGTGTGATGTTGGGTGTGTTATTTAGACATATATACATACAATATATATAAACAATATAAAAAAGCGATAATGACGGAAAATATAAAAAATCAATAATGGCGGGTTAGTAGGTTACTAAGGGGGTTTTTTGAAGCGAGTGGAGGTTTTTTGTGCTGGCGAGAGTGACGACGCATGGGTGTAATGTAGCTGGCGGGTGTAGGTTAGGGGGGATTTTTTGTGTGATGTTGGGTGTGTTATTTAGACACACACACACAACACATATATATATATATATATATATATATATATATATATATATATATATATATATATATATATATATATATATATATATATATATATATATATATATATATATATATATATATATATATATATATATATATATATATATATATATATATATATATAAAATATTAAAAAATCGATAATGACGGAAAATATAAAAAATCGATAATGGCGAGTAGGTTACTAAGGGGGTTTGAAGCGAGTGGATTCTTTTTGTGCTGGCGAGGGGGACGACGCATGTGTGTGTAAAATTTGGGGTGTAGCAGGTGGTTTTGTGTATGATCCAGGAGTGAAGTGTTAGAGACTTGCCTATACCAGGGACAGCATCTAGAGGTGGGAGTAAGGTGCTAGAGACATGATTATACGAGGACCAGCATCGAGATGTGGGAGTGACGTGTTAGAGACTATACCAGGTCTAGCATCAAGAGGTGGGAGTGAAGTGTTAGAGACTTGCCTATACCAGGGACAGCATCTAGAGGTGGGAGTGAAGTGTTAGAGACATGATTATACGAGGACCAGCATCGAGATGTGGGAGTGACGTGTTAGAGACTATACCAGGTCTAGCATCAAGAGGTGGGAGTGAAGTGTTAGAGACTTGCCTATACCAGGGACAGCATCTAGATGTGGCAGTGAAGTGTTAGAGATATCACTATACCAGGTCCAGCATCGAGAGGTGGGAGTTACGTAAATGTGGTGTAGCTGGCGGGTGTAGGTTAGGGGAGATTTAGTGTGATGTTGGGTGTGTTATTTAGACATATATACAAACAATATATATATATAAAATATAAAAAATCGATAATGGCGAGTAGGTTACTAAGGGGGTTTGAAGCGAGTGGAGTCTTTTTGTGCTGGTGAGGGGGACGACGCATGTGTGTGTACAATTTGGGGTGTAGCAGGTGGTTGTGTGTATGACTCAGGAGTGAAGTGTTACAGACTTGCCTATACCAAGGACAGCATCTAGAGGTGGGAGTGAAGTGCTAGAGACATGATTATACGAGGACCAGCATCGAGAGGTGAGAGTGACGTGTTAGAGACTATACCAGGTCTAGCATCAAGAGGTGGGAGTGAAGTGTTAGAGGCTTGCCTATACCAGGGACAGCATCTAGAGGTGGGAGTGAAGTGTTAGAGATGTCACTATACCAGGTCCAGCATCGAGAGGTGGGAGTGACGTAAATGTGGTGTAGCTGGCGGGTGTAGGTTAGGGGGGATTTTTGTGTGATGTTGGGTGTGTTATTTAGACATATATACATACAATATATATATAAAAAATATAAAAAATCGATAATGGCGAGTAGGTTACTAAGGGGGTTTGAAGCGAGTGGAGTCTTTTTGTGCTGGCGAGGGGGACGACGCATGGGTGTGTACAATCTGGGGTGTAGCAGGTGGTTGTGTGTATGACTCAGGAGTGAAGTGTTAGAGACTTGCCTATACTAGGGCTAGCATCTAGAGGTGGGAGTGAAGTGTTAGAGACTTGCCTATATCAGGTCCAGCAACGAGAGGTGGGGGAGAAGTGTTAGAACCTGTACTAGGACTAGCATTGAGAGGTGGGAGTGAAAGAGGCGTGTCACTATACTAGGACAGCGCCTAGAGGTTGGAGTGAAGTGTCAGAGACTTGACTATACCATTTATTTGTGTAGGTATTTTAATTGTTATGTGTTGTTGTATTGTGTTTTGGTGTGTTTGTTTATACATATATACATACAATATATAAAAAATATAAAAAATCGATAATGACGGAAAATATAAAAAAATCGATAACGGTTGGTTAGTAGGTTACTAAGGGGGTTTTTGAAGCGAGTGGAGTCTTTTTGTGCTGGCGCGGGTGACGACGCATGGGTGTGTACATTTTGGGGTGTAGCAGGCGAGTGTGCCAGTATTGAGAGGTGGGAGAGAAGTGTTAGAGACGTCACTATACTAGGACCAGCATCGAGAGGTGGGAGTGAAGTGTTAGAGACTTGACTAGAACCAGCGTCGAGAGGTTGAGTGAAGTGTTAGAGACTACACCAGGGTCAGCAGCGAGAGGTGGAGTGAAGTGTTAGAGACTTGGCTATAACAGGTCAGCAGCTAGAGGTGGGAGTGAAGTGTTAGAGACCAGACTTTACCAGGTCTAGCATCTAGAAGTGGTAGTGAAGTGTTAGAGACCTGCCTGTACTAGGTTTAACATCTAGAGGTGCGAGTGAAGTGTTAGAGTTCTAGAGGGGGAGTGAAAGAGACGTGTCACTATACTAGGACCAGCGCCGAGAGGTGGGAGTGAAGTGTTAGAGACTTGACTATACCATTTTTTGTGTAGGTATTTTAATTGTTATGTGTTGTTGTATTGTGTGTTGGTGTGTTTGTTTATACATATATACATACAATATATATAAAAAATCAATAATGGCGGAAAATATAAAAAATCGATAATGGCGGGCTAGTAGGTTACTAAGGGCTGTTTTAAGTAAGAGTGTGGGGGTTATTGATTTTGACTGGTTGGGATGATGACTTATAGATGTGTTGAGGTGTAGCGCTGGAGTAAGACAATGTAAAAGCGGTGGGGTGTAGGTGGTATTGGTTTTGTTCTTGTCTGGTAATTTTGTGTGTAGGTATTGTAATTGTTGTGTGGTGTAGTGTAACTGGTGGGTTTGGGTTTTTGGGTGGTTGTGTTGTGTATGAGTCGGCCTTGTGTTGGCGAGTACAGATAAAAGACTAGCTTATTGTGATGTTTATTGAGACCATTAGCACATTTTTTCCGCCCCGCGTTAGTTGTGTAATATGAACCGCCAAAAAAATGTGTTTATCTGGTGGTTTATGTGCAGGTATTGGTGTGAATTACAACTAATTGGTGTTAGCTTTCTTGGTTTGATAGTCCTTTTCACGGTGTAAAATCACTACTGGTTATCTGTAGTGTTTTAAATAGTTTTGTTAAGCCATTATTTCTATAATATTTAGGGCCAGCTCGACGCTGTATAAACGCTAGATGTATATTTATCAGATCACCGAGGGCGTATGCACATGCGCGCATAACTTCACACGTCAAAAAAAACTTTACATGAGCGATTATATGTTGATTTTTCACTGTCGCTGTTAAAGAGGTCACAACGCAAACTTGTGTAGATTGATCAATTATTGTGGAGGTAGTGTATTCTTAAGCAATAACAGGAGATTTTTGTGTATTTCGTGAAAGTTTAGGTATAGGTACACTATTCAAAAGTGAGCTCATCAGTACGTTGTTATCTATATGGATGTGTTGTAGTCTTGTTACAAACAACAAGCTGATTTAGACGTAGCTTTAATATTTTTTCTTGGAAGGAGTTGTGCTTTTATCTTTTTATAAGAACATAACAACCGATTTGTTCCAAAACCTTCAGGCAACTATGTTGCTGCTTGACTTGAGAAGAAGGAATTTTTATAAGCACTCATTAAGTGAATTCCCTTTTTCCTATCCGCTATAGAATAAATAGGAAAATATAAAATAAAAAAGGGATACCTTTTTATAGAGGAAGATGACTAATGATCGGTGTGTGGTGGGGGTGATTTTGGTTTTGTGTTGTGTTGTGTGTAGCTAGTGATGAGAATATAAGACGATGAGAAGTGAAGTGGCGTCGGAGGCAGCTATTCTTGTGATGTAAAAATATGATTGGGAATTTCCGTTTGTTGGGGGAATGAAACTACATATTGAGACGGGCGCTGGGTCACGTGGTAGTTTTCTTTATTATTTATATTATATCATGAGTAATAAATCTACTCACCCCAATGTCCATCTAGTGCTATGTAAGTGACCCCGCACACAGCCGTAGTCTCCAACATAAAAAATAATGGCAAAGGCCAGGCTGGACAAGGCCAAATAGACAGTGTTATTGAACACAAACGTAGAGATATATGTCACAGGCAGACTAGATTATGGCACCAACTAGATACTCCTTAGTGTTGCAGGTTGCGATCGGAACAATGTCGAGGCCAGTTTCAGCCATTTTTAATAAAGTTCAAACACGGGCTTTTACTGCTAGCAATAAACTCGATCGATGGGCTGCGCTCGCGACGAAAGCATTATTTGGAACCGGATCGATGGCCCGCGCAAAACATCGCGCGTAAACCATGACTCGTTTATAAAATTCCGGTACCATAGAGGGTGACGTCAGGGCTAAATATAGCTATATAGAAAAGCGTAATAAAAAATCTAACAGGCAGAGTTTTGCGTATTGGTAGACGAAAAAATCCTATCTGCAACAGGATTTTCCTTTGTAAGACTAACATTTTACCTTTGTAAGACTAACCCTGCTGCTTATTTCTGTTCACGTCACAAGTTCAAAACACAATCGATCAATAGTAGAAATTTATAAAAGAAACATTCCTTCGTTCGTGTGTTCGAACCCCCGTGACTTAAGGGTTCACTTTTTTCACACGGGCGATATCTGGTGATAGGTTTTATATTGGCTCCCAAGCGGTTCAAACAGGGGGCGTCCACGGAAATGTAGTACATTAAATAATTATAACTAAGTATTTGTTCCAGTTATCAAATGGTTATCTCCTTTTTTTTTTTTTGTCCTACAAGTTTCAAACTTTAGTAAAAGCTTTTCTTCCAATCAGCAAAGATGGCCCTAAAATTTTCTCCCAGGTCTGCTCAAAGGTTCCAACCTGTAGGTAGATAGATCAGCTGTCAAATACTTCTTTAAATATCTCTTGCAGTTTTTCAAACTTTTCATTAAATTTTTTTTCATTAAATAATTTTTCCTGTTGGCAAAAATTTCTTCCACTTGGCAAATATTTTTTACCGTTGTCAAAATATTTCTGCCACTTATCAAAATATTTCTTCCACTTGTCAAATATTTTCTTACCGTTGTCAAAATATTTCTTACCGTTGTCAAAATATTTCTGCCACTTGGCAAAAAAATTTCTTCCACTTATCAAAATATTTCTTCCACTTGTCAAATATTTTCTTACCGTTGTCAAAATATTTCTTCCACTTTGCAAAAATATTTCTTCCACTTGTCAAATATTTTCTTACCATTGTCAAAATATTTCTTACCGTTGTCAAAACATTTCTTCTACTTGGGAAAAAAATTTCTTCCACTTGTCAAATATTTTCTTACCGTTGTCAAAATATTTCTTACCGTTGTCAAAATATTTCTTCCACTTGGCAAAAAAATTTCTTCCACTTGTCAAAATATTTCTTCCATTTGTCAAATATTTCTTACCGGTCTCACAATATTTCTTCCACTTGGCAAATATTTCTTCAAGTTGTCAAATATTTCTTCAAATATTTCTTACAGTTGCCAGATATTTATGCAAATGATTTTGTTAACTGTCAAATATTTCTTCAAACGGGTCTTCCAGTTGTCAAATATTTCTAACAGTTGCCAAATACTACTAACAGTTGTCAAATATTTCTTAAAATATTTCTGCAAGTCGCCAAACATTTCTTCAAAGGAGACCATCTTTCATGCGGTGGATATGGCCGGCTATACAGGCTTTGAAGGCCAGCACGTGACAACACCTCAACACTTTGCACTTTATCTTTCCACGAAAGGCCGAGGAGGTGGCGCAGACACGGTAGATGGCAGGTATTGAGTCTTCTTTCTTGCTTAGCATAGATTGTTCAGGTCTCACTAACATATAGAAGTGTACTGGTGATGCAGGTGTTATATACCGCAGCTTTGGTCTTCGTTGTGAGTTTGGTGTTTCCCCAAACACGTGATGTGAGGCGGGTAAAGATAGCTGCAGCTTTGTTAATGAGGCTATCAATTTCGGTGCCCAGAGAGAGTTTGTCATTGATGATATACACAAGGTATGTGGGATGCACCGCACACAACCCGGCAGGGCAGACCCAGTTTTAACTGGGTACCAGAGAAACTCTGGGACGGTTAAGGAGGCCAGCGCGATGCTGACCCCAGCATCGCGCCGGCTGACTTAACACCACGTGCATCACACATACCTTGGCTCCACTCGATTCAAAAACCCTCTTAGTAACCCAATCCAACATTATCGATTTTGTTTTTAAATTTTCCGTCATTATCGATTTTTATATATTTTATATATATATTGTATGTATGTGTGTGTATATATATATATATATATATATATATATATATATATATATATATATATATATATATATATATATATATATATATATATATATATATATAAACACACAAACACACTACCAGTCCAATACAACAACACTACACCAAGCAAACCAAAAGCAATACCACCCACACCACATCGCTTATACATTGTAGCCGTATGGCCGGCACGACCGTAGTAGTGAGGTTAGACGTCACCCTACAGCACTCATAGACCAGCTAACGCCTCTTTGTCAATAAATATACAAAATGTATCTAGTGTTTTTTTTCCTTTTATATATGTCTAAATATATGTCTTCCTGTTGTAATATATGTATAACTAAATATCATCTAACTGTTGTAATAAATATTGTAATATATGTAAATATATGTCTCACTAAATATTATAAACAACAACACATAACACAACACACAATATAGTACGCAAGCTGAGCGTCAGAGGAAGTCACCCCGGCTAAAATATATCGCTATATAAAAAGTCACGCGCATCCTCCTGACGCGCATCCTCCTGAATCGATCGGAGTATTTCCTTATATAAAAGTCACGCGCATCCTCCTGAATGCGGTGCGTAGCGTACATGACATACTACTAATAGGAAATTCCCTTGTTCCCTAAATACTATTAACTCCACATCAGGTCTACTGTACCAGTGTAGAAACCACATTCTATCACTCATTCCCTTCAGCCCCAGTGGAACTTTGAGTTTCAGATTCTTAATTTTATCTTTTAATATTTTTACGGGATTTCGTTTGATTTCCATATTTTTGAAAATACAATGCAAGCCTCTTTGCTCTAGTTGCACGTTATTTTGAAAGTATGTAGACATCGCGTAAATTTTCACTACCACGTCAGCTGGTTCTCTTGCACGTTATAAAGTATGTAGACATCGCGGAGCTGGTTCTCTTGCACGTTATAAAGTATGTAGACATCGCGGAGCTGGTTCTCTTGCACGTTATAAAGTATGTAGACATCGCGGAGCTGGTTCTCTTGCACGTTATAAAGTATGTAGACATCGCGGAGCTGGTTCTCTTGCACGTTATAAAGTATGTAGACATCGCGGAGCTGGTTCTCTTGCAAGAAGATTGCATTAAAAACAACACGTGATGTGGCTACAGTGGTTTCTGTAGCAATTTCTTGCACATTAAGAGGTTGCCAGCCGCATGCATAACCTCGCCTGTTACGAGTTGCCTGAAGGAACGGAGGCCCTATTTACTCATTCTGGGAGGCCCTATTTACTCATTCTGGGAGACCCTATTTACTCAATCTTTCGCTCCTCACAGCCCAAGTAGTTTTCTTGGTCTATGCTGGATATTTTTTTTAAACTCTGTACTGGGAAGTTTCTTTATACTGGACAGTTTCTTGACTCTGTACTAAGTAGTTTATGAACGTCTGTGCTGAATTGTTTCTGTACATTGTGTTGGGTAGTTTTTGTACTTCTCTACTGCGTAGTTTCTGTACACATGTCCTGGGTAGTTTCTGTACTCATATCCTGAGTAGTTTCTGTACTCATGTCCTGAGTAGTTTCTGTACTCCTATGTATGGATAGCTGCTTTACTCTCCTAGAGCTAGATCGTTTGATCATCCTCTTAGTTCTAGATCGTTTATTCAGTCTAATCTGGATAGTTTCTTTTTTACTATCCAAGTGCTGAATACTTTGTTTACCCTCCCTATGTTTCATATATTCTTTATTCGTTGTTGGATAGTTTTTTTACCCGCATGGCGCTAAATCCTTCAGGTGCTCTACTTGGGCTAAGCAATTTCTTCACTGTCCTTTGAATATATAGTTTATTTACTCTACTGAAGCTAGATAGTTTCTTAACTTTCCTTCAGCTGATTACTTTGCTGTTGTCATTTTTGTGTTGTATAGTTCCAATACTCTCTGCTAGATCATTTATTTTAACTCATAAAAATAGATATTTAATTCACATACCTTGGAATTGATAGTCTCTTTACTCTTCCAGGTGTGACATATTTCTTTACTTACTCTAGACAGACAGACAGGCAGGTAGGTAGGTAGACAGACAGGCAGGCATGTAGGTAGGTAGACAGACAGGCAGGCAGGTAGGTAGGTAGACAGACAGGCAGGCATGTAGGTAGGTAGACAGACACAACGATAGGAAGATATAACAGACGCATAGATAGATAGTCCGGGAAAGTCGCGATACCAAGAGCCACTCAGAGGATTATTTTTGGATCTCTCATCTAAAAATGGAGAGAAGTTATCATTGGCTGTTAAAAATGTACATTTATGCAATACATGGCAGATAAATATTAGAAAAAGGGGACGTAACAAAATAGTTTTATGAATTGGTAGTGATTGAATGATGTAAAGTACAGACCATTCGTTGAAGAGAAAAGTATTTAGCACAACTGTTATTGCCTTAGTAAATTTCAAACATCACAGCTTCCACAGACCTAAGTACGCTGGAGTCTTCGCAGAAATAAATGTGGGTACATTTAAAACTTTTTTTTTCTTTTCATTTTTATTGAAACGCTTGGTAATTCGCTTTTATTGGTTAGCTTAATCGTTCGCTCATTGGTGTTTTGTTTTTTGTGCTGATCTTGCTTTAAATGAGACCGTCCCATTGGCATAGTGGTTATAGCGTTGGCCTCTTGCGGCAAAAGGACCGGGTTTCAAACACGGCGGCGTCACGCATCAACCCAGATGTAAATGGGTTCCTGACTCTTCTTTTGAGTTAGGGAAGGTAAAGGCATCGAGGAAGGGAATTGGTCACTCCACCTCTAGAAGCTGAACCTAGTATAGTGAAGTCTCTATCATTTCACCCCACTACGGCAGTATGTGCCATGGGGTTACCTTTGTGTCTAAATAGCTTTAAATATGATTTTTTGCACATGTACAATTTGTTCGCGTTTTTTTTTAATGTAATGTAATTACTTGCCTGGTTTTGCAGCAACATTCACTTACAGGCTGAAATCGCTTGCAGCTGACATGATGTCACACGGAGAAAAGAAATGGAGACATAAATCTTCTTCTTCGATCACTTTCAGACGTCAAATTGAATATGTTCAAAGAAAGCAGTGGTCAGCCCGAGGCTGTTGGGTTCTTCGTAGAGTTATGCCAGGAATGGTACTGGTGTCGGCCATATGTGTTTTCTCTGTTCCTCATATGTTGGGCATCTTTGTAGCAGATGTTCAGTAGTCATTTTATCGGTGCCACAGTTACACTCATCAGTAGTTCTTATCTTTAGCGTGTTGAATAGATGGTATTCCAATCTGTTGTGGCCAGTGCAGTCTGAAGATTACCACTTGTTCACTTCTGCTGAGCTGGTAATATGGATAATTCTTGTGTGTGTGTGTGGCCTGGATGTTCTGCTTCCCACTTGCTTCTGTATCTGGCGCGTGATAAAACTCTTGACCTCGTCATAAGTTAGCAGACTGAAATGAAAGGGATGAGAAAAACTTGGAAGAGATAGCAAGGGACACAATTATTTGGCATGAGTTTGTTGAAGGTTGTTTTTTTGGAGAGCTGAAGAGTAATCGTGAAGATGATGATGACGCGTTGTTTCCTAATCTCGTGGGATTGTTTGCTGTTTGTAGACTTGACGTGACTTTGATCCACTAACACTGAAACGTCAGCCCTTAGTGACCATGATGCCATTATGTGGTACGGCGCAGTTCGTATAAGCTGGTTTTGGCTGCCATAAAGTATATTGTCAATGGATGGGTTGACGACAGACATCAAGAAGTCATTGTAGCAAACTGCGACTTCATCATCATCCTCATCACCACCATTCTCCTTTGCGCTCCCGACGGAGCATGTATTTACTACTACATCTGGTCTCGTTACAGGAAGCCTGCATCAAGCATTCACATACTCTCGCAGCGTTGGCTTCTGTGGCAGTTTGTTTAACATGATGAGATTGTCAGTCTCATGTAAAACCTTACATTAGTCACATTGTACGACATTCCTGAGGGTACAGTAGCCCTGTTCATTCTTTGTCTCTTCAGCGACCCCTGGGGAACACATGGGGCAACTGTGTCATAGTTGGTAAAAGCAAATAGAATAATTGATCAACGTTTTATCAGTTTTACAGCTTGTATCACTTTTGGCAGGTTTACAGTAACGCTGCTGCTTTGTTGAGTATGAAATAAATTAAAAACATGAATTGAAATTGAAGAAATGATTCAAATTATCAAGAAATATTCAAGTAATTATCAAGTAATATTAAAGTAATTATCAAGTAATATTAAAGTAATTATCAAGTAATATTCAAGTAATCATCAAGAAATATTCAAGTAATTATCAAGTGATATTCAAGTAATTACCAAGTAATATTCAAGTAATTATCAAGTAATATTCAAGTAATTATCAAGTAATATTCAAGTAATTATCAAGTAATATTCAAGTAATTATCAAGTGATATTCAAGTAATTATCAAGTAATATTCAAGTAATTATCAAGTAATATTCAAGTAATTATCAAGTAATATTCAAGTAATTATCAAGTAATATTCAAATAATTATCAAGTAATATTCAAGTAATTATCAAGTGATATTCAAGTAATTATCAAGTAATATTCAAGTAATTATCAAGTAATATTCAAGTAATTATCAAGTAATATTCAAGTAATTATCAAGTGATATTCAAGTAATTATCAAGTAATATTCAAGTAATTATCAAGTAATATTCAAGTAATTATCAAGTAATTATCAAGTAATATTCAAGTAATTATTAAGTAATATTCAAGTAATTATCAAGTGATATTCAAGTAATTATCAAGTAATATTCAAGTAATTATCAAGTAATATTCAAGTAATTATCAAGTAATTATCAAGTAATTATCAAGTAATTATCAAGTAATATTCAAGTAATTATCAAGTAATATTCAAGTAATTATCAAGTAATTATCAAGTAATATTCAAGTAATTATTAAGAACACATGAAGAAAAGAACTAGAGATAGAAAGAAACGGATGAAGAAGACACAGAAAGATCTAGAAGGGATGGCACGGGAGAGGATGGTTTGACACAAGTTTGATGAAGGATTATGTTTCTTGGAGAGCTTAAAGATGATAATAATAATCCCATCCCAACTAACATAATTACCGATCTATGTTACGTCGGTCAGTCTCACTCAAAATAGTATCTCGCGCCAGAAAAAAAAGTGCGCAACGCACGGTGTGCAACGTGAACGGCGTGGGTTTTGTTTGCGCAAAGCACGGTGTGCACGTGATCGAAGTGGGTGTTCAGACTTTTAACAACATTTGTAAAAAAAATATTTTGGTTTTTTAATACTCTCCTGAAAATAGTAGCGATCGACAAAGAAAAGTGCGCAAAGGTTGGACGATGTCTTGAAACAAATATAAAGGTATGTTATCAGGCACTCGCAGGAAATACATGAATACTATGCATGTAATTTCCTAATGAACTATGTATGAACTATATCTGGATGTACCACAATGTGAACTGTTCTTCGTGCGTCAATTTTGTATTAAATATTGGACTCAATCGAAGGCTTACCACATTCCTTTGATTACGTTTTGATTGCTTCAACTTTGCATTGTTGATGGTCCTTTGACCTGGTGAACTCTTTCTTGTAAGAAGTTATAGAAATAAATGGATCCGTTCGTACGGAGCCGGGGTTTGCTTGGACACAAGTGGCGTAACGATAATTAAGCAAGCATCCCAACTGAACTTACAATAATAGAACAAAGGACCCTCCAACACCAGTAAACCACCCACGCAACAGTTTTTATTTCCTGCGAGTGCCTGATAACATACCTTTATATTTGTTTCATATTAATTTACTGTTTACAGGCCTCAGGTTTCCTCCCTTATTTGTAATAAATGTTTGGACGATGTCTGCTGACTGAATAAATAAAATGTCCGTTAAGTATTGGTGCAATTCAATTTATATCCCGTCATATGACGGGCTTTTACGCTAGTAATAATAGTAACAACGGTAATGTAACATACTTATGTAAATGATTTTTGTTTTCCAGGTGCGATAAACTTCATGACATTAGTAAAAGCTTAATGTTGCTTTCTTTCTTTCTCCCCCCCCCCTTCTCCCCTTTTCCGCCTTTTCGTATACTGATTCGCTGTTTGTAGTTTTACCACTGCTTGTAGCTACACACTGGGGCGAAGGAATATGTTTATGTGTAAGTTAAATACTAGGCGACAGCCGTTGTTTATTGATCTGTTGGTGCCTTCACAATTCAGGGTTTATTTGTTGCTGCGGTGTAGTAACACTGGTTTCTATAGCAACTATTGTCTTTAGTGTCTCGAAAGCTAGGGATATTCTCAGACAAAGATTCTATATTTGACTGTTTCTTTACTCTCTTAGGTTTGAATGCGTGTGTTTGTGCGCGTGTGTGTGTTTCTTGCTCGTTGTTCAATGGTTGTTTTATATTTTTGTGTGTGCTCACGGTGTGCCCAACATGGGACGTACTGGAGAGCTGATTTAATTTACCGTGGCCATAAAAACGCCATAACTGGCGCTACTGTTGGAGGTTGAGAGATAGAAAAAGAGGGGAGAGAGAGGGAGAGAGAGAGAGAGAACCATAAACAGTTATTGAACTTGGTATGTGTGTTGTGGGCTGTGAGTAGAAGTAGTTGGAGGCAGGGGCGAATGGACAGTGCTCGGGGCCCTGAGCGAAAATGGGCCGGTGGCCCCTTATTATCATTTCCCATTGATTACTGGTTCTAAATGTCTTAATCCTAGTTGTGGGTCATCGGGCTACACCCGAATTCTCAGTGCTCATTCATTCCCTGGTTGGGAAAGGATGGGGGGGAATAGTCTATGAGTCAATCATCTGTCTATGAGCCACTGAAACCGCAGACACTAGAAAGCTTAAGTTCAAGCCACATTCAACATAAAGCGCTGATTACTTCCCTGAACCACGTACAGTGTGTGGAGCCTTCGGAAGCATCGCTATCAAACTCTTCATTGCGACCACAAGAACATCCGTCTTCCAGCCCACCGTTCTCATTAAACAAACGCAACACGTGTGGTTGTGTTATTATAGTCATAACTGGTTCGCAAAATGTAACAACCGTTACTTGTTACTTGATATGGAGTAAACCACCAGAGCTACTTCTGTTACTTGTTAGATACCCAGCCTGTGTATGTGCATTAATAATTTTATGGTTTCTAGAATAGCGATGAATGTGAGTTTTTCTTTTTAAATTCACATATATATATCACAGAATTCCCTCACGGCGCAATCTCACATTGTAATAGTTCTCCTCATATCTGACAGCATAATTTTAGATTGCAATTGTCCTTCTCATATCTCACAGCATGATTGTTTATTGTAATTGTCCTCATATCTCACATTATAATCTTAGATTATAAATGTCTTTATCATATCACACAGCATAATCTTAGATCGAAAATGTTCATCTCATCTCATACTTTCCTTCTCATATCTTACGGCATGTTCTTATATTGTCATTGTCCTTATCCCATCTCACAACGTAATCTTAGATTGTAAATGTCCATCTCTTATCGCTCTGCATAATCTTAGATTGTAACTGACTTCATTTCTCACAGCATGTTATTAGATTGTAATTATTCTGATAATATCTTACAACATCATCTTTGATTATAATTGTCCTCCTCAAATCTCACAGTTTAATCTTAGATTGTAATGAACCTTCTTATACTCGTACCTTACATGATAATTGTCCACTGCAATTGTCTATGCCTCAAAGCGTACAGTGCTGCCTTAGATTATTATTGTCCTACTCTACTCATAACTCGAAGTACTATCTTAGATTGTAAATGTCCACCTCGTGCATAGCTACCATCTCAATCTAAGATTGTAAATGTTCTATCCTAGTTCACAACGTTATGTTGTTCTACTCCGCCTTTTAGATAAACGCACAGTCTTGGAATATAAATGTCCATATCATAGCTCACACCACAGTCTAAGATTGTAAATGTCCATATCATAGCTCTTACCACAATCTAAGATTGTAAGTGTCCATATCATAACTCATACCACAATCTAAGATTGTAAATGTCCATATCATAGCTCATACCACAATATAAGATTGTAAATGTCTGTATATCGAAGCTTAAAACGCTATCTAATGTTGTTATAGCCAACCTTATAGTTCACAGCACAATCTTGGATTGTAAACGCTCCCCTTTTAGCTTTGAAAAAAAAATCAGATTGTCAGAACATGCCCGACTGTTCACAATTATTGTAAGTGTAAGCCCCAAAGCTAAGAGCCCTATTTTAGATTTACATTGTCAACTTTACAATTAACAGTTTTATCATATTCTCTGTGAGCATCAAGTGGCAGAGTGGTTAGAGCTCTTCCTTCTAAAGGCAAAGTAACCGGCTCGAAACGTGGTAGTGCCACGTTCCAGTCTACCAAGCTGCTAGTGAATACCTGAATCTGTTCGTGAGTTAAAGGCGACAAAGGCAGCGAAGAAATAAATCTGTCACATCCACCTCATAAAAAAGCTGACACATAGTTTGGGGAAATCTCTAACACTTAATCAGAATACTCACGCTGTCAGTGTCACAATGTGAACGACTGGAACGCATTCAAAATGAAGGGATGCGACTAGTTTTGGGCTGTACGCGTTATGCCCCCATTATGACAATGAGATACATGCTCGGATTGCTGTTGATTAGATCCAGATATGCGATGGCTCAGGCAAAAGCCTGTATGCTGGCAACCACCGAAAAAAGACACCCCTTACATGAGAACGTAGCTGACATCTTCTTCTTCTTCTTCTTGCGATCGCATCTTTGATGATTACACCGTCAGACGAGTTCTCATGATGAATTCGACTGTTGTTTGAAGTTCCTCTTTAACTCCATATAGCTTTGAGTTTAGTGTTGAGTCATTGGGCCAGTATATCTTTCTTAACTGGTCATACAGAGGACAGTCCTGTAGAACATGCTCAGCAGTTTGTTCGTTTAATCCACATGTGCACAGTGGTGAAGCAGACAATCGTAGCTTGTGCATGTGTTTATTCAGTTTGTTATGCCCTGTCCTGAGTCGAAAAATAGTTGTCTGTCCCTGCCGGTCGAGAGTGTGATAGTCGTCTTTGGGTTGGTTCTGTTCTCTTCTGATAGTCTGGATAGCTCTCTTTTTCTCAAAGTATGTGACTTCATTATCTTCTTGTTCACATTCTCCTCCCTTTTTTGCAAGTTTATCTGCCTTTTCATTTCCGGGTACACCACAATGAGATGGTACCCACTGAAGTATGGTTCTCTTTTTTGCAGCTACCTTGTTTAGTTCATTTCTCAGATGCGGGAGTTTACCACCCTTGAGAGCTTGCAGGACAGACAGTGCATCTGTGAGGATGACTACCTGGTGGCAGTCAGAGTTGGTGTTATAAATCATATTTGCAGCTTGCTCTAGAGCTTGAACCTCAGCTGTATAGTTGGAACAGAATTTACCAGTGGGAATGTGCCTAGTCTCATAGTGGTTGTCAGGATATGAGATAAAGATACCGGCACCTCCATTCCTAACAGCATTAGTGGCTGATCCATCTGTATAGGCATGTATCCATGATTGATCGGGATAGCTTTCTTGGATCATACTCAATGTAGCAGTTCGTTTTTGCAGATCATTATACTCACATCCACTTGTGAGACCACTGACTGTTGTATTAATTTGGAGGGCACTGCTGGCCTGCTCCCATGGTACAGGGTATAGGGTGGGCTTCAGTGGTGTTGTCTTCATGGATAGGTCTTCTTGATGCTGTCTTATAAGTCTTTTCCCCCGATGCACAAAGCTGCTACGCTTTAGACGTCCCAATGCCAGATCATCTAGTCTTGCCTTCATTGGGTGCATTGGCATACTGTTGTACTTTTCCATCTGGATCATGGTTTTTGTGTCTCTTCTATGGGACAATGTCTGTAATACAGCAACCTTCTGCATCTCTGTTATTGGTGTAGTTTTCATGGCTCCTGTAATGAGCCTGAGAGCTTGATTTTGCACCTTGTCCAATGACTGCAGATGTGAGTTAGCAGCTGATGACCATACTGCTGAGCTAAACTCTAAGTGTGGTCTTATTACTCCATTATAAATCTTCTTTAGATTTCGTTCATTTGCTCCCCAGTTGGTACCTGCTAATTTTCTGAGTATGCCTAGTCTTCTTCGGGCCTTTCCTTCTGCATTTTCAATATGCTTATTCCATGTAAGCCTTTGGTCAAATGTCACCCCAAGATAGGTGGGGTAGCTTTCTTCCTTGATCACGGTTGTCCCTAGGTGTATGTTAGCTGATTTGTCCTTGGGGGCGAGGGAGAACAGTGTTGTGGAGGTTTTGTCTGTGTTTATTGTGATAAGCCATTTCTCTGCCCATGACACTAGCATGTCTGCTGCCCGCTGCATTCTATAATTTGCTGTGGTGACATTTTCATCAGCGCACCAGAGTACTAGGTCATCTGCATATAAGGCAGCTTTAACTCCTGCAGGGAGATCTTTCACCAGGTCATTGATGTAAACAAGGAAGAGTGTTGGGGAAATTACTCCTCCTTGAGGTACCCCCTGATGGAGCAACACTTTTCTGCTCTGCAGACCGTCAAGAGTGACTCTAGTTCTCCTGTTATGCAAGTATGACTGGATCCATTTCATCATGTTGCCTTGGATTCCACTTCTCCTAAGTTTTGCAATGAGGCCATCTTTCCACACCTTGTCAAAGGCCTGCTTGAAATCGACCCAGATCGTTAGGACCTTTTTCTTCTCCTGGAAGGCATCTTCTATTGCTTGAGACAAGTAAGTAACTTGGTCTTCTATACTGTAGCGTTCTCTAAATCCAGCTTGTTCCGGCACCAGGATCTGCTCAGACTCTAAATACCATTTCAATCTGTGGTTGACTATTCGCTCCATAGTCTTCCCAACACAGCTTGTGAGACTGATTGGCCGGTAACTTTCAGCCTCGGTCTTACATTTCCCTTTCTTTAGTATGGGTATTGTGATGGCTTCTCTCCATACTTGGGGTACCGTTCCTTTCAACCAGCTGTGGTTGAATATCTCAAGCAGTTTTGTCTTTGCTGCTGAGCTCAGATTTACTAGCATTTCGTTGCTGATTTTGTCTGGGCCGGGTGACTTTTGAAACTTAAGCTTGGAAATAGCCTTCTGTAGTTCTCCTAGTGTGATGGGTTCCCTCATTGGGGCAGGAGTATCTGTCTGTCCCATGGTTGCCAGTATTTCTTGTAGCTGACATCAAAGGAGCAAGAATCAAGAGGGGGATGTCATGGATGGCACAGGCAGAGACTACGATTAGTCAGGTGACCAGGGTTGAAAATATATCCAATGGCGAAGAGTGGAGTAAGTCAGAGGAGAACTGGATAAACTACCAGCAGGTCATCATTAGCCTTGACAGAGAGTGCAGATCTTGGGGCAATGAAAAAGCAGAACTGGAGATTAATCAGCTGATAAGTGATCATGCTGGGGATGATGACGCCATTGTGTACACTGATGGGTCTGTAGTGCGTGGTGAGAAATCAGGATGAGGCTTCACTGCGAGAATAAAGGGCAGGGCGTTGCTCAACAGAGTGGAGTCTACATGACAACAACTTCCAGCATGAGAATGGAGGTATAGAAGCAGTTACTGCAGCACTGAGGTGGCTGTCTGAAACTCCATCAACCAGGGCAGTTATATTGTCAGACTCCCAAGCCATGCTTCGGAATGTTCAGAACGGATGGCTGTGGCAGGAATGGAAAACATCAATAGAATCCTCAAGTCTTCAAGAACTGGTGTGGATCGACTGTGCTGGGTGCTGGTCTTGCAGGCGTACGTGGCAATGAGTGAGCTGAAAGACTGGCCTCGAGAGCACCCATAGTGGGGACACTGGACATGGATAAGGGAGAGATACGTAGGGCAATTAATGATTGCCTGCTAGAAAATGACACTGCAATGGATGAATTAACAAGGCTGAGACTGTTGGAGTTTGGCATCAGACGTTATTTCACGCCTATTTTGTTTTTGTATCTGCCAGCTGTTTCTCTTATTTCGCGGTAATTACATGAGGCTATGTGGGTATTGTGTAAGTAGGTGCAAGAGCAGGATAGATAGTTCTAGATATAATCATATTACGTTGTATTCAGTGTATGTAGTATTGTATGTTTGTCTGTAGAGATAAATCAATGGATGGACACAGATATGAGCCTACGTACATACGAGAGATAATCTTTACCACCCAAAAATACAGTAACATGTGCTGATATGGCATAGAAACACCATATCATGAAGGAAATCATTTAGTTTCAGTAAGTGTGGGAAACATGTTTGCAATCATAAATACAGATAGACAGACAGGAAGACAAACATGTTTATAAACATAAGTAGAAAATGATAATTTTTTTTTTTACTTCTCACGTTGTCAATACCCTCAAAATGGCTGAATTTTTCTTTATTTCATTCTGTTTTTTTTTTTTTTTTTTCAGATATTTTAAAATTCAATTGTGTGTCTGTTTTGTCTTTATTAGTCTAGTTTAATATGTTGCTGTGTTGAAGAAGAACAACAAAAGTATAGTAGCTTTGGTAATGTTAGCAAACAATTTCAAAATGGCAAAAACTATAGCAATTATCAATAACTTTTTTAAACATTAGTAAAATTGTATGAACACTCTTTTATGCAGGAATCGAACTCGAATCCATTCGCCGGCAAGACTGTAAATATATCGACACTGTTGCCACAATTATTAAAGTCTAATATTTGTATTTAAAGCATATATAAACACAGAAAAGTGACCATTAAAAACAGAGCACAAATCAGAAACAGCAGTGAGAACAAAGGTTAGAACTAAGTATTGCTTAGAATGCATAAAACAAAACATGAAGTAATTTTGACAACTGGTCACAGTGAATATGAGCAGTCATCATTACGTATCGTACATGCTACATCATAGATAAGTAGGGTCTTGGAAAGATTCAGAAATCGATGGATCGCGAGGGGAGAGGATGCGCCATCAAACAGGCCATACGAAATAGCCAAGATCAAGAAAGCCTGTGTAGTGTCCCACTTTTGCTAAGAGAGAGGAGGGATGGGGTAAAAGAAAGAATTCTAGCAACTCTGCAGCAACAGTTCTTGTTTCCATACTCCAGCCCCACTCACCCCCCACCCTTATCTGTAAGTGTCTGGCAAAGGACAGTCATGTGTTTTGTCACACAAACGGAAGTGATTCAGTCGAGGCTGGAGAGAATGAAATTTCCCCGGACAAATCTCGTGTGTTTATTTATAACTCTTTTTATATAAAATTTGTAGGCAACAACTTATGATAAATGATCATTTTAGAGATGACAGGAAGTTTCTTCTTCTTCTTCCGTCCTTAGCCAAAGACCGACCAAGCAGTCAGAGGCCATCACGCCTTGTAGCGTCTTAAGGGCAACAGCAGATTGATTTTCTCTGTTGTAGTTTCCCATCACGCCTAGCGGCGTCTTTAGGGCAACAACAAATAGATCCATCTGCCGTTGTTTCCGTAATCGGTGTGACAAGCCAACGGGTGATCAGCCCATTGGGCGACAGGAAGTTTAGAGAAGTGAAAACCTAAACGAGTTTCTTTTAGTAAAAATCCCATCCGACATTTGTAATAACTGACAAACAAAATGCTTTCTGTAGGGAAGAAAGAAAGCGGGGGTAGCCCAGTAGAAAGTTAATTATAACGAATAGCAACGAGACATTTTTATTGAAGTAGAATGAGCCCCTGGTTTGTCACTGGAGTCTGATGAGATAAAGAAAGAATATGTCTACTGCAGTGGCGTATCCTGGTAATGCGAGCTAGGCGTGCTGCTACTTAAAATGAATATGTAAGCCTACTATTTAACTTCTTCCCCTCTTAATTTAAAAACCATCTATATTCAGTTACGCAACGATAGTTATTAGGGGTATATGTCAATTATCTCCGAAATCCGCACGCATGTTCGCATTGTATTGACGTATCTGCCCATGACCCCGGTTCACACAAACCAGTCTTTAGACGTGAATCCGAACGGTCCAGCACGCATTGTGACGGAATTACCCGAGAAACTTCGGGCGATTGCTACAACCAATAAAAACTGCACTATAAAACGCTTCTGTGAAACTGAAACAAGATATACTCGTAGATTCTATGCGGGAAAATCCGTTATCCTGATGCGTGCGGTCCGAAAGCAGAACTTAGAGGAGAAATATTTTATAGAATAATAAATTAAATTTTTATTTTCCTTCGCGCATAGGTGTGCGCAGCACGCACAGCACACATAGAGAATACGCCACTGGTCTACTGTCCCCTCAGACGTACTGTAAGAGGTAACAAAAACGAAGTTGTGCATAGTGGCTGGCAACTTGATCAAGTAAGAAAAATAGCTACAGAAAAGATCACTCCAAGCGCACATGATTTGATGCAGGTTTCCCGCAAGGGACACAACTACAGTGTTGGCTAGATGCTCTATGACAGGCAAAAAGGGAAGTGATGAGGAAGGTAGAATGACCAGAGACCAGTTTCCGCTAATTTAATATTCGTTACGCCACTATCAAACATCCACTCCTCGGTTATGTTCGTGTACATTGAAATTATCCACCAATTATCATTTAATCAACTAATGTCTACGGCTCTCTCGTTCGTCTAAGCTAGCGACCACATGATTCCTTGTCTCTGAGCCAGTTTTGTCTTTGGAATGTTTGGCTATACCTGTCCCTACCGGTTCTATTTCCTATTACATACCAGTCTCCATTATTTCTGTCCATATTACCCTCTATACAAAAGACAAAGAGCCACGGACAACAACTTTCCTAGGTTCGTCACAGTACAAGTCTCAGGTCGAGTCGCAAGTTCCTAAAAGTACTTTTCAAATCTAGTCCGGGACCGAAGACGGAGCAAATGAGATGAATGCAGTCAGCGACTCATAGCTTGACTGCTTGCGTCAAGGTCAGCGAACCAGAGCTGACCAAGACCCTACGCCACCTCCAAGTGACGGTCCTGGACACAGGCTGCATCACTGCAGTCTGGCCGAGAGAGTAGGGATCGAAGAGGGAAGGCAAACCCGGTCCCCAAAAATTCCGTGCGGAAGTCGGATGTGTCGGGCCGAAAGACGCAAATATCTCAGCTTTGCTTTAAACGGCGACACAACGCAACCAACGTCCTTGTCGGGACAAACGAGGAAGAAGAAGAAGAAGAAGAAATCGAGTCCCAAATCGAGTCCCATTTTTAAAATCTAAAACTGTTTATATAAAAATCGTATTTATTCGAAAAATGACGTCAATTACAAGGAATAATAAAGAAAAAAATAATACTCTCTATTTTTAGTATTTTATTTAATGGCTACTTTTATTTGCTCAAAGAATATTTGTGTTATTTTTATATAAATTACTCAGTAAGTGTTTAATTTTCAGTATTATATTTTGGAAATACTATCTCAGTACGGCGATTTTTCTCCTCAGTGGGGAAGTTCCGAGCGAGCTGAATCATTAATAAAAGAAAACTTTTGAGGCGAGTCGTTGTGGTAACTGAAGTCTGACTCTAGTTCGAGTCTATAACACTGGAGCATACAGTATGAAGTATATGTACATGTTCTGTGCAGACTGACATACACGTCATGTTTACTCTAGGTACCAGTAGTCTTAGATTAGATTGTGTGATGCCTCTGATGTGTTTACATATATATATATATATATATATATATATATATATATATATATATATATATATATATATATATATATATATATATATATATATATATATATATATATATATATATATATATATATATATATATATATACGGGAGCCGCGCTGGTGTAATGGCTTCGGCGTTGTACTGGCGACCAGGTGTTCATGGTTCAAACCCGGGCGTCGGCGTTTGAAGAAATGTTTACGGCCGGAAATTTGACTGAATAGCCTGAACGGCTCCTGTGATAAACCCTCTGTGGATGGGAAGGAGCGAAGCTCTTGACCGGGTTGGAAGGAAAGTCCTCAGGTTCCCCAGCCTCGCAATGACATGTCATTGGGCCGAAGGGCTGAAAGCCTAAGTGCCGCTGGTTAAAAAAAAAAAAAAAATATATATATATATATACAGTAGAACTCCATTTATCCGAACCCCATGGGACCGAGCATCGTTCGGATAATCAAATGTTCGGATAATTGGATTACATAATGTATCGAGTACATGTACACATATTTCTAAAAATAACACTGACAAACAACATTTTTCTTTCTTATATAAGAATAAGTGTTCTTATGTCAGTTTTTTGCGCTGATTTCAAATTTGAAATCCGTTTATCTCTATCACGTCAGGTTTTTAAGATATTTGTGAATACATATATTTTTGGGAAACCGTTATGTGCTCCGTTTCATTTTTACTACATAACTTATTAAAAATTAATAAAATGCAAAATAATTCCACTTTTTATACTGCTAAAAGATGCATGACATATGTTACGCTATTTTTCCAATAGTTACTGTATTTTGAAATAATTCTGAGCGAAATATGGCTTCTAGAAGTTGTAGAAATTCAGCTGATCTGTTCTGTTACGTGTGCGGATATTTTACCGATCGTGTTCACCAGAAAAACTTTACACCATTACTAAAGAAAGCATATGAACTTTATTTCGATTCGAAAGTTGATGATGCAAATAAATCTTGGAAGCCAAATGCAGTTTGTTCGACTTTGTGCAAATACATTGGCAGGTTGGTTACGAAAATCGCCGAAGCATAAGTCGATGCCTTTTGGAGTGCCAGTAATATGGCATGAACAAGACAAATCACGCTACTGATTGTTACTTCTGCTTGACAAATATCCATGGTTTCACTTTTAAAACTAGAAAGTCTGTGGTTTATCCAAATATTGAATCGGTTTCGAAACCAGTGTCTCGTGATCCAATCACGTGTCCGATCCCAGTTCCACCAGAACAATATCCGTTGGACGTCAATGAACCATCAGAAAGTGATAGTTTACCTGCTTCAGAAACTAATTCTGACTCGGATTATATACCGGTGAATGATGGTGTTCACTTAATTAACCTTTCAGATCTAATACGTGATCTCGCTCTTACCAAAGGACAAGTGGAATTACTCGGTTCGCGACTCAAAGAATGGAATCTTTTAGCGCCCAATATTTTGATATCTAAATTTCGTCATAGACACAGAGAACTTGTTCAATACTTTGAGATGGATGATGACATTTGCTATTGCAAAATTCCAGTCGCCTACTCTGTTCATATGAAAGAAACTTATGACAATATGGCTATACTTTTGGCAAAAATAAAGTACAATGACTACCAATGGCGGATTTGTGGAGACCTAAAGGTCATTGCAATTCTCACGGGCATGCAGACTGGGTATACTAAATTTTGTTGCTTCCTATGTGAATGGGACAGCCGCAACAGACAGGAACATTATGCAAGAAAGGTGTGGCCTATCAGGGATCGTATGCAGCTCGGGCATAAAAATGTAATACACGAGCCATTAGTTAACAAAGACAGCATCATTTTAACACCGTTACATATAAAGTTGGGGCTCATGAAGAATTTCGTAAAAGCATTAGATAAAATGAGCAAAGCTTTCACTTATCTTCGAGAAAAGTTTCCGCAAGTTAGCGATGCAAAGATAAAGGAAGGTATCTTTGTAGGACCTCATATTAGGAAAGTTATTGCAGACAAACAATTCGAGAACTTGTTACATGGTAGTGAACTTCACGCATGGATGGCATTCAAATCGATCGTCGATAACTTTCTGGGAAATCACAAATCTGTCGACTATGTGCATATTGTTAAGCAGTGCATAGATGCATACAGAATTATGGGCTTTAACATGTCCCTCAAAATCCATTTGCTCGATTCGCATCTTGACTTTTTCCCTGACAACCTTGGCGAAGTCAGCGATGAACATGGAGAACGATTCCATCAAGATATCGCCGTAATGGAGTCACGTTATCAAGGACGGTGGAGTGTGACCATGCTTGCCGATTATTGTTGGATGTTTCATCGCGATGTACCACATGCCATTCACCGACGAAAGTCGACTGCAAAGAAATTCAAGCCTACATAACTGTTATACTTCTTGTACGAATGATGTTGTAATACTGTATGCGTTGTTAAAAACTTCAATTGCGTATTTCTAGAGATCCCGACCTGATAGAGAAAAACGGTTTGCAGATTTAAAAACAGCGCATTAAAATTGACCAGAAAAACATAGAAATGTTAGAGAAAGAAAAAAAAAAATTTTTTTTGTTAGCCAGTGTAATTAACCATCACAAGGAAAATACACTATAAAACATATTTACTTGTACTGTAATAATAATACCCACACTGTATTAGATTACTGTATCACCAAAATCTGTCATTACACTGCAGTGCATGTACTACTTGTATTAATTTTTTTTTTAAGAAAGAGAAATGTTTTCAAAATAACATTACAAACGATTCAAAACCAGGCGCAACTTACGTATACATGTACTTGCACAGATGTAGCCCACTACTTAAAATAATGAGGAATCCTCTTTTGCACCAAACTGGATAGTCTCCTTTTGGTTGCTAAGTCCCGCATTCTCTTCAACAGCAGAAGCTGTGTAGGACAGCTGTCATCTTCTTGCTCGTACCAAGCCATCGCTGATTCTAGTGCTATAAAGGCCTCTTCAGGACTTGGTCGATGTTTTGGGTTTTCTTCATAATCTACAAGTACATCATGTACTTCTGAGGAGTCTTCGTCATCGGTCACTACATGTATTTGGTTTTCTTTTTGCACAAAAGAAAAATTTCTTCGTCATTCAAAAACTGAAAACCAGAATCATTATCATCTTCTAGCCACATGTGGGCATCATCTTTGTCCCAGTCCGAAAATCCGGGCATTGAAACAGTTCCACAACTTCATTTATACAATCATCATTTGTGTCCACTGCAGTAGTTTCATTTCCTCCTTTTTTCCCAAGCAATCTATTCCAAGCCTTGTTGAGATTATCTTGTGACAGGGTGGTCCCAGCATCAGCTAACATATAGCAGCAGTCTTTGAGATTAAGCTTTTTGGAAAACGCCACCACACTTTCTTCATCTTCAGCCAACAATAAACGACGCAGGACTTCCTTCTTGTACATCTTTTTAAGCTTTGCTATAACACCCTGATTCATTGGTTGAATCAGTGCTGTTACATTGGGAGGCAGAAAAATTACTTTAAAATTTGCATCAACTGCATTCAATGTATCCGTCTCTGGATGAGATGGTGCATTGTCCAGCAGAAGAATTACTTTTCCAGTTTTCTTTTCTTGTTCTCTCAACCTCTTTACATTTGGGATGAACTGATTTGTATACCAATCAAGAAATATTTCACTATTCATCCAAGCACTCTTTTGTGCTTTGTAGCACAATGGGAGACATGTCACATTCTTTAAAGAACGTGGTTTTTTTGGCTTTGCCGATCATTAGCACCGGTAAACGATGACTTCCACTGGCATTCGCGGCTACCAAAATTGTTACTCTCTCTCTTTGCACTTTTTAAACCCAGGGGCAGCTGCTTCGCGCTGAGATGCAAGTGATTTTTGAGGCAATTATTTCCAGTATAAGCCAGTCTCATCGGCATTATACACATCATCGAGTGAATAACCTTCTTCTTCCAAAAAAGCCAAGAATGTTTCTTTAAAATTTTCAGCAGCAGTTGCATCGCTAGATAAAGATTCCCCTTGAATCTCCAGTTCTCGTATGCCATGACGAGATTTAAAGTCAGGAGGACCGTCAAGTTGATTGTTGAACTGAAGTGCCTTTTCACACAATAGAGAGCCAGAGATAGGTTCCGATTTGCTTCTTCTTTGCAGACACCATATATACAAAGCCTCTTCCAATTTCAAATATTTCTCATGGTTTTACGTTTCTTCGACCCATTTTCACTCTCCAATTTCGATGCAAAACTCATAATTTTATCCTTTTTACTTTTGATGTCAGAGACGGTAGCTTTCCCAACATTGAAAATCCTCGCAAGTGAAGACACAGTTTCACCTTTTCCTAGTCTCTTGATAATTTCTGTTTTCGTTTCAATTGACAAAACATTGCGGTTCCTTTTATATGCTTTAGGCCTACTGGAAGATGCCATATCGCACAGAGAAATACTTGTACACCAAAATTATTCTGCTGTAGTAGCAGACACAATTATTTTAAGTTGAACTGTCTGTTTAGCCAGTGTTCTGCCTAGAACGCACACGTACACTGGATTGGTAAACCAGATATTAACTGACTTTATGATCTAACTGACTTCCTGTACGTAAGCGACCGACCATTAGCCCATCCCATCCTCTACAAATTGTTCGCACACATTTGAAGCTTGCCGCATGAAATGATTCAGAAATGTAGTCTAACGTGACTGGTGGCGATTGATTTTTTTTTTCTGGAAAAAGTGTTCGGATAATTGGATGTTCGGATAATTGGGGTTCGGATAAATGGAGTTCTAATATATATATATATATATATATATATATATATATATATATATATATATATATATATATATATATATATATATATATATATATATATATATATATATATATATATATATATATATATATATATATATATATATTATAATAATAATAATAAATTCTTTAAGCACCAAACACGGCGCATAAGGCAGAAACCGGTGCTCTCCAGGTTGATATATATATATATATATATACTTACTTTACTTACTTAGTCGTTCCCCTTCTACCGTGAGGTGTAGAGGTTTGGAAGAGAGAGCGCCAGACTATCCTATCGGCTGTCTTCCTCCTGGCCTGGTTTCATTCTAGTCCTCGGTCCTTCAAAGATTGTCTAATGTTGTCCTCCCAGCGGACTCTGGGTCGTCCTCGGGGTCTGGATCCTTGGCTCTTTGTTTCCATGCTTGTCGTGGTATCCGATCTTCTCCCATTCTGCAGACATGGCCAAACCATCTTAATTGGGACTGTTCTACTTGGGTCTGCAGGGGGTAGGATTTAAGGCCTTGACGTATCGTCTGGTTGCATACCATGTCTCTTCTTGTTACTTCAACCACCTTCCTCAGATACCTCATTTCTGAGGTTTGGATCTGGCTTTTATGGGTTGTAGTCATTGCCCATGACTCGCATCCGTATGTCAAGACTGGGACATAGGTGGAGCGGTATACAGCCATCTTCGTTTTCTTACCAACCTCTCTCTTGCTGAGGAATCCTCGAGATATATATATATATATATATATATATATATATATATATATATATATATATATATATATATATATATATATAAACTCTTTACAGAGCGATACAACAGGAAGCAATCTGATCATCAGAAGAAGTCCCCCCGTCCGACAAGTGTTTCGGCCCTATATACTCCTTTACACTCTAAGGGGGGCGGGCCCACTTGGGTCATGACTCCCAAGCGTCTCAGCTTCCTGTTGTCTTGCATCGAAAATGAACCCATTTCACTTATGGTAGCAACTTTAAATTCCACAACTCCGCCAGCCGTGGAGGCAATTGTGAAAGTAACAAGGAGAAGACAAATTATTCCGTTCGTTCCGTCGCACACACTGAGACACCAGCGCGAAGTCAACGAGTCGCCACTGCGCGTTCCCCACTGGACTTTTGATACTGACACCCCTTATAGTATACACCGCTTGTCGCCCCTGAGTCGCAGCCCGTTCACTAGTCCACCACAAACCTCAGCGTATTGTGGACTTAGAAAAATTCCTGGTGTTTTCTGTACCGCAGCGTTTATTGTTACGATCTCCATTCCCCATTGCGGTTGTTCCACAGCCAGCCTGATGCCTTTTCGGCAGTTTCACTAAGCCTCTTCAGGGCCCTTGTTCTCGACTGTCCCCTCAGCCCCAACAGTTTCAATAGATCATACACTGATGCAGCCACAAGCCCTCTTGCGCCCACTTCAACAGCCATGACCCTTGCAGTGAACCCATCGTGTCTCAGATCCGCGGCCAGATCACTATACTTGGCCGCTTTGAACGAATGTTGCTCATCTAATCTGGATTCAAATGGCACTGTCAGTTCAATCAGTATGACCTGAAGCGTTGCTGCAGAATGAAGCACTATATCCGGCCGTCTCCGCGATTTTCTGATACTCTCTGGATATGCCCCTCGTCCAGGTAGGTCTACCGCCATCTCCCAATCATTTGCACAATCAAGAAGAGATGGTAAACTGCTACCAGGTTTATTCGGTTTGGGGTGTGCTGACTTTCCTGCCCTCAGAAAGTATGTGTTTGCGGTGTCTGGCCGGACTTTGCTATTCGCCTTCATTCTTGCCAGATCTATTGTCGCAGCAAGCTCATTTAGCACTTTGTTATGGCGCCAAGTGTATCGCCCTTGCCCTAATGACACCTTACACGCTGAGAGCACGTGTTCAAGTGTCTGCCTCCCCTGGCACAGGGGGCACTGCTCATCATCCGACTTTCCCCATTTCACAAGGTTGGTGGCCGACGGCAGCAGGTCATACAGTGATCTGACAACGAAGCTGAGCCTAAGAGGTGCCATATGCCATATATCATTCCATGTCAAGGACCTCTGCAGGGCTCCTTCCCATGTAGTCCATTGGCCTTGTTGGACCTGCTGCACTGCTTTTTGCAACCTCTTATCATTCTCAGCTTCTCGTATCTCCTGAACTACCATGTCTCTGCGCTCCCTGCTTGATGCCTTGGACCACCAGCGGATGTCTCCATGACCAAATCCCCGTCTATTCGTTTGTGTGTATCCGATTACCTCCCTCAGTTTGAGTGACTCTTGGGCAGCATCAACAGCTTCTTCCACTTTCCACTTCCTTCCCGTTTTCAGTGTGGGCTGAATGGACTTAACCACGTCATCAGCTGACTCGCGTAGCATCATTGCAAGCCTTGCCTTTCCAACTTTGTACTCTTCAACAACTGACTTGAAAGGAAGCAGAAGTTTTGACTTTTTGCAGTACAGTGCTACATCTGACAGACCTGGTGGTACTCCTAGCCATTTTCTCATGAACTTGTTGACCTTCTTCTCTATGGCTTCCACTGTACTTGTGCTTATTTCATATATAAGCAGTGGCCACAACAGCAACTTTGGTATCAACATGAACTGGAGGCACCACAGTTTGAACTTCCCCAGGAGTCTGCTTTGGTCTATGATCTGTAGCCCTCTGTCTGCCATTTCTATTGTCTGTTGCACTGCCTTTGAGTCTTTTAATGAGGCATCGTACACCCTGCCAAGACTTTTAACAGGTTCCTCAATGACAGTAGGGATTCTTTGGTTGGAAACCGTGAATATGACCTCTGCTATCTTCCCTTTCCTGACTGATAGGCTTCTCGACTTCTTGGGTTTGAAGCTCATTCTGCACCAGCTGACTAGTTCATCCAGGCGTGCTAACATCCTCCGGGCCTGATGTTCATCTGATGTCAGAATTGTTGTGTCATCCATGAATGCTTTGAGCGGTGGCATGAGACACATTCCACCGAGCTTTGGACCTATAGCCATTCCTTCAGCCGCATTGAGGATTACCTGCATAGCCATCACGAATAGTATCGGAGAGATGGTACATCCCATCGCAATTCCAACTTCAAGGCCAATCCACTTCGTTGTGTACTCTCTGGTTGAAAATCTGACAGCAAACCCTGCGAAATACAGCTTCAGCATTGCTGCAATCTCTTGTGGAACATGATACATTTCTAGGGCCTGCCACAAACATCTGGTGTGGAACGGATCCATAAGCATTCGCTAAATCCAACCAGATTACATGGAGGTTTGTTCTGTCAGACTTTGCCTTTTGGATTGCTTCCCATATCATTGTGGCATGCTCTAGACATCCTGGTGTACCTGGGATACCTCCTTTCTGAATGGTAGTGTCAATGTACCCATTTGCCAGGAGGTATGTAGTGAGTCTTTTCGCCATCACTGAGAAGAATATCTTCCCTTCCACATTGAGTAGTGAGATTGGCCTGAACTGACTGATGTCTGTGGAATTTTGCTCCTTCGGGATGTAGACTCCGTTCGCCTTTCTCCATTCCTTGCTTACAAGCTGGGTTTTCCACGCACTCTTCAGTAAACGAAGCAGTCGTTTGAGCACCTCAGGGCATCTCTTATACACCACATATGGAACACCATTAGGACCTGGAGCTGACTTGCATCGAGCTTTCTGGACAATGCTTTCTACCTCTTGCACCGTTGGGGGCTTGGTGTTAAATTCAGCTCCTGGCTTACTCGGCCATTTAAGGCCTGCCATGCTGCTGAGCGGCTCATCTTTGCGACCATCTGAATATGTCATTCCAAGGTGTTCTTCCAGGTCTTCTTTCCTGATGTTTAGCGTACCCGACCGTGGCTGCTCAAACAGTTCTTTGGCAAACTTGAAGGGCTCCCTGAAGAATCTTTCCCTATCCATTCGAGTCTTCCTTTTCTTCCTGCACAACCTTTCTGCTCTACAAAGGGCATTATGTTGGCCTTTCAGGTGCTCCCAAACCTGTCGTAACCCTTCCTTCTCTGCGGCAACTGCGTTTTTGAACAGTTTTCGGGCATGCTTCTTCTGTTTTCTGATTTCTTCTATTTTAATTTGTCTTCTGCTTTTTCGTGGTGGGTTACTTTCCCTTGCCTCCCTCACTCCGAACACTCTGCGACAGTGCAGATATATTATGTCTCCGAAGATTTCCAGCTTCTTCTCCAAAGTTATCTGCTTCAGGTTGTTATCCAACTCTTTTGCCAAGGCTTCGTCCAGTGAATTTCCGTTTTGGGGTTTCTAGCAATTGTCAATGCGGTCTTTTCCCGATTGTCACTGGTTTGACCATGTAACTATGATAGGAAACTCTTTACAGAGCGATACAACAGGAAGCAATCTGATCATCAGAAGAAGTCCCCCCGTCCGACAAGTGTTTCGGCCCTATATACTCCTTTACACTCTAAGGGGGGCGGGCCCACTTGGGTCATGACTCCCAAGCGTCTCAGCTTCCTGTTGTCTTGCATCGAAAATGAACCCATTTCACTTATGGTAGCAACTTTAAATTCCACAACTCCGCCAGCCGTGGAGGCAATTGTGAAAGTAACAAGGAGAAGACAAATTATTCCGTTCGTTCTGTCGCACACACTGAGACACCAGCGCGAAGTCAACGAGTCGCCACTGCGCGTTCCCCACTGGACTTTTGATACTGACACCCCTTATAGTATACACCGCTTGTCGCCCCTGAGTCGAAGCCCGTTCACTAGTCCACCACAAACCTCAGCGTATTGTGGACTTAGAAAAATTCCTGGTGTTTTCTTCACCATCTAATATAAAATTGCGCGTGGGGCTAGGAACCTACTCTTGTCAGATGAATTGGTATACAAACCGTCTCTGTAAGAGCAAGGCTTTGATGCAATTGTTCTCTCTACAGTTCTGGGCCTATGCTTCATCTGGAGCCAACAAAAGGAGAGGATAAAAGATATGTTTTCAGTTTGAATTTCCAGGGAAACTAAGCTGATTAAGCCTTTTGTAGCGTTATAATGGAACGCCTGATCGGTCTTAGCGAAGCAGGAAATAATATACCAGACACCGTCTAATTGGCTGATTCAAACGGATAACTAGGTCGCAAAACTTGGGACACTTTCCCCCCGACAACTAATAACAGTAAACACACCGCGCGTGACACCCCCGCATGGGACAGTTACATAATTATAAAAGCCGGGGTGCTCGGTTGCGATCGGCACGTATGCATTGTTAAGCAGCAATGACTGAAGGGCAAAACATACCTACTGTCAATGTTATGGTAGATCGACAAAATATAACAGCTGTCTATTTCATAATTGATGAGTAACACTTGGCAACTCTATATTTGATGATAGATAGGTAGGTACAATAGTTTAGTAGCACTTGGCAACTCTATATTTGATGATAGGTAGGTGAAATTGTTTAGTAGCACTCATTTTCAAGAAAGACGGATAACGTTAAGTCAATTCCAATTGCTGGGTAGTCACGGTGAGTATAAATTACAGTCACGTATTTGTAACGTTGGCTTTGCTGCAGGCGGGTTAATATTTAGACAATTTCTTCACTATTATTTGCTGCAACTTTTTTGTCTCACTCCGAATATTTTAAAAAAAAAATTAAAAGAATTTTGCCTCGTTTTGGCGAGGCACGTCCCGTTCAACCTAGTCGGTTATATTAGGGCGCATGTCCATTTTTTTTTCCCTCGCATGAGGTCGCATTTTTTTTCCTCGCATGAGGTCGCATTAACTCGCATGAGTCGCATTGGCACACGCCCAACATAAACGAATGTCCCAACACAAAAAGACCCAATGACACACAAGTGTCACTGTAATGATCCTCTGTGTTCTCACACAAAAGATCTAATGACACATAAGTGCCACTATACTGATCCTTTGTGCCGGGCGCATGGTTATATTAGGGCGCATGTCCAAATATAAAAGACTTTCAGGTCTTAAATTCTTCATGATAAAAATCATAGTTTATTCCTGTCTGTTCTGAAAACCTCTCAAGCAATATACATGCTTTACTGTAACATATTCTAAAAACTCGTCAAGCAATATACATATTTCAATTCTATCTACTCTGAAAACGTCTTAAACAATGTTCACATTTTACTTCGATTTGAATCATTCATTATCATCATGAAAGATAGATGTGATTGTATGAGAGCGAATGAAGAGGAAGTTGTTTCCCCTGGCAGGTAGACTAAGTTGTTTCCCCTAACAGTCAGTCTGTTGCAAGACTTGGTACCCATGAAATTTCGTGTATTTTCTTGTACCCTCACATAGGGAACATTTATAAGTAATTTATAACTATAAACATTTTGGCATCATTGTTCTCATTCTATTCCTGAGAGCAGGCCAAGCATGGGATGAATTAAGTATGGTTTTTGTGTTGTTTGTTTAACACGTGCCAGCCTTAGTTTCATTCTTACTTGGATGATTAGGTCTACAACTCTTAACTTTGATTGTGTTGAAGAGCGATATGGCAAGACCTATTCCTTTTAGTTCAAGGCCAAGTTTTGAAGTTTTTGCATCGAAATGTACCTTCCATTATATTGTATGTTGTACGTCTTCGTCCAAGATATTTTATTTATTCGTTTTCTTTATTTGTGTATGCTCCTTATCAAACATTGGACCACGACTGCAAGAAACCAACATTGGAGCATATGCTCATACAACAGTGGTTTCTGTTGTATTTTAATTTAGATGATGAGGTTATCAGCCGTATGCCCTTTCTCATATTAGTTGCCTTTTACGACATGTATGAAGGAGCTGCAGTCCTATTATTTGATTTGTCTCTTCAAAGGACGCCGGATATAAAACCTCTTAACCAACAACCAGTCCTCAAGACGGGCATACAAATATCATTGAATCTAACACGACTCTTTACGACACGGTTAGTCTGGGAAAGATAAACTTGATTCGTTATATACTTAAGCAGTCACTGGTTTTAGATTGTTTACCGAGTGATTGTCTCTTTGACCAGTAATAGATTATTTAGCTATGACCAGTTATAGATTATTTACCGAAGCCTTTCTCAACATTTTTATTCCAGAGGAACCCTTCAAATAATTTTCAGGTCTCGAAACCCCTGCTTAAAAATTATTATATCCACAGCTCACTGTACATTAGCGTGATCAGTAAGTTATAAATATAATAATCCAATAAAAATTGTCAATGCTGTATTGAGTAAAGAATAATTTGTTACCATCGATCCATTTTAGCGAACTTAGTAGTCCACTGTTTTTTGTGTTGTTTCCCCTACCCACAAAGGATAACAATGCAAGTTAGTAGTATGTAGTTAGAAGAAATTTCGGTTTTTTTCCTTTTTTTTTTTCATTTCTACTTGATTTTTTAAAAAATCTTTATCCAAATAAGCCTAACGCCTTACCACGTTTTTTGTTTTATTTTTTTATTTTTTTTTTTTCAATAAAATTTTGCCTCGTTTTGGCGAGGGGCGTCCTGACCTAGTCGGTTATACTAGGGTGCATGTCCAAATATAAAAGACCTTTGGGCCTGGTTTTAATCAAAAAGCCTTATCACCAATTTTTACTCTACAAGAAACAAGATGCTAATGAAATGTGGTATGTGCAAGAGTGAACACGGTACTATTGCTCACTGTCATAAGGGGCTGCTCGGTCATTGCCCACCTCTGCGAGCACAACATTACCCGGCGTGCAAAGTTAAACAAAAAAACTTTTTTTTTTTTTTAAATCAAGACCTCTCGCGAACCCTAGGTCTGTAGAACCCTAGGTCTATAGAACCCTAGGTCTGTAGAACCCGGGTTGAGAAACCTTCGTTTACTGTATGGTTTGTATGTTAGAGCATATGCTATTAATGATCATAGAAAAGAATGCTACTTGTAAACAACACTGCTACTGGAGCCACCACCCAGTTGGTCCACTTGTAAGATTTAGCCGTACCAAGCCTACTCCTGCACCAATGGTTTATGTAACAATTTGTTTTACATGACGTGGCTGCCACCTTCATGCATAGCTTCTTATTGGTCGCCTTGTACGGCACACCTGAGGAAACAGTAGTAATATTATTTCTTTATCTTATCGTAGATCCACCTGAACAACACGGGAACAGTTTACATGTACCACACAATATTTAGAAACAATATTTTTATTTGTATTTTTTCAGACTCAGCTCGGGTGTTTATCGCGGCAAGAATCTGAGAAACCAGACCCATCAAACGCTGCAGTCTACAAAAATTTTACAGTAGAAGTCGATGACCTGAGTACAGCAAACAATCACAAGCATCAAAATTACAAAAATCACCAGCGTGCCAATCTTTGGAGTGAAACCCAACTCGGATGCGACGAGAAAAACAAAGAAAGTGGCACAATGTGGAGGTAAGTACAACATTAGTTGTAATCTGTGATTGGTACAACTTTTTTTCAGCATAAAATCATGTACAACACGCTGTGGGGAGAACTGGCTGAAAAAAAAAAATTGATTAATAGGGATATGACGTACTTTCATATTTGACTGAATAACAGCGCAAAGCCTCGTTAATTTCCGGAGGTCTCCGAGAATACCACAAAACGAAAAAAAGGACTATTGCTTTAATGGCGCTATTAAAATGAGGTTTTTCTTGGGGCTGCCAACTTGATTATATAAAACTGTTTGTTGCTGGAACAATCACTGCAAGAGTATATGAATGCTTTAGCGCAGACTTCTTGCAAGGCTATGCTACTTAACTGTTAGACGTCCTCTTTATAGCATGTTAATAAACTTCACACCTATTTACATGATCGTAGGAAGACTCACACACAATTACAGCATCTTAAAAAAGTCCCACACACCATTACAGCAGCTTAAAAAGGTCTCACATTCCGTCACAGCATCTTTAAAAAGTCCCACACCCCGTCACAGCATCTTACAAAAGTCCCATACCCCGTCAAAGCATCTTAAAAAAGTCCCACATCCCGTAACAGCATCTTAAAAAAGTCCCACACCCCGTCACAGCAGCTTAAAAAAGGCCCACACCCCGTCACAGCATCTTAAAAAAGACCCATACCCCGTCACAGCATCTTAAAAAAGTCCCAAACCCCGTCACAGCAGCTTAAAAAAGGCCCACACCCCGTCACAGCATCTTAAAAAAGACCCACACCCCGTCACAGCGTCCTAAAATGTACCGCACCCTATTATTTTCAAGCTCGCAAAAATATACCAGATATTCGAGGGAAAAAATTATTAAAGTATGTCTTAATTAAAAGAAAGATATAATTACGTTAGTCACAAGGATTACAACGGCTTTTATGAGTAATTTCCGGCGTTTGTTCGTGTAGCTGTGGGCATAGTGAAAATTCTTTATATATATATATATATATATATATATATATATATATATATATATATATATATATATATAGGGTGGCCCAAAAAAAGTGAGAACATCTCGTAACAAAGGGTTATTTATTATAATTGAATTAATATAATGTTTTGTTATTTACAGTTGTAAGCCAAGTAATTACGCTAATCAGAAAACATGTTCAATGTATCCCCCCTGTTTCT
>JAMPIV010008310.1:0-15000 GCA_024509875.1 Oreohelix idahoensis | reverse complement strand
CATGAAACAAATAAAGCAAGCAGCACAGAAATGTTATTGTAATTCTTATGGCAGAAGAGTAAAACCCCAGAAAATATTGATGTGAACATGGACATAGGATGGAGAAAAAGCAAGTGAATAACTGGACTACACTTTTCAGGGCATGCATTAGAAAGATTGGTAGAAGACATATGCTATAGTAGACTCGAGAGGTGCAGGCGAAATAAATCTTAGAGACGCGCGTCAGTGATGTCCACCAGACATCAGTCGGTCGATCTTAGGAAGCAACTAGTAATGCGTGCAGAATGTGTAGTCTATGGCAGAAGAAGTATATTTTAATATGAGGTCCTAACACTAGAGTAGTAGAAACTGTAACTATTTTTTTAAAACTTTATAGAAAGTAACATACATTTGAGTAATGTTTATAATTTTCATATAACTTATTATTGTTTGTGTCTTCATTTTCATTATTTTCTTCTTATTTATATGCCTTCTGAGTTCGGCCATCTGTACTTCAAACACAGCGCCAATTTTATGTCTGTAAGAAAAGTCTTTAATTGTTACATGTTCTGTAACCTCATTTGGGCAATTTCATTGTTGGCCCATTTCATCTCTCGGCACCATTTTGATATGCGCTTTCTCCCCCTTTTTTCTTTCTTCTTTTCATCAGCCGTTTTTTTTTTCAGGGGGCATTGGGCTCTGTTATATAGATAAACCTTTTCACTGTGTCTTTCAAAGACGACTCCAGTCCAACAATTTCGGTGTATTTTCTACACATTTCTGATCCATTTGTGATAGATCTTCTTCAATTCTATTCATCATTTTCCTCGCTTGGTCTCCTAACTCGGATTTATTGATCTAAAACAGTTTTATTCTCACTGCTAGCTTTGACTGTATCGTTGTTATCTGACTAATACAGGGTGTCCTAAAAGTTACTGTGCAGTAAAGTACCTCGTACAACGTTGCAGTACCACGCAGCAGTTTCTTCTACAGCAGATGATGGAAATGTCCACCATGGGCCTCAAGACATGTCTGAACACGCTTCTTCATATAGCTCTCGTCTGTTGTCAAGGTCACGCCAAGGGTAGAACTAACAACTCTCACATCAAAACCGCTACTCTAGTCTTCCGTATATTCAAGTGCACAGTAACTTTTCGGACACCTCGTATATTTGGGTGTAAGAAATAATAAATGATAAAAATAAAACTGTCATAGATAATGATGACGACAGAAAGTTATCGGTCTACCACACAATAACAATGTCACGTGATGTTCCCGGGGGTCTCTGACCAGATAAATGAAGAATAGAACTATTACTCCCTCTGGCATGTCGTAGAAGGCTTACTGATGTGAGGTTGTGCATGAGACTGGCTACATCCCCGTGTCAAAGTAATAGCTACCAGTACAAAAAAACCATCGCTGTAAAAGCTCGTAAATGTTTTAGTGCCGGTGTCCTACAAGGGAGGGGGGGGGGGGGGGGGGAACCACTTGTAGTGGTGGTTCATTGCTCCGTTAGTAACTAAAAGGAAAATCGTATGTCGTAAATGGCGGCTAACAATGGTTTTATACGTCGTAGATGGCGGCTAACAATGGTTTTATATGTCGTAAATGGCGGCTAACAATGGTTTTATACGTCGTAAATGGTGGCTAACAATGGTTTTATATGTCGTAAATGGCGGCTAACAATGGTTTTATATGTCGTAAATGGCGGCTAACAATGGTTTTATACGTCGTAAATGGCGGCTAACAATGGTTTTATATGTCGTAAATGGCGGTTAACAATGGTTTTATATGTCGTAAATGGCGGTTAACAATGGTTTTATACGTCGTAAATGGCGGCTAACAATGGTTTTATATGTCGTAAATGGCGGCTAACAATAGTTTTATATGTCGTAAATGGCGGCTAACAATGGTTTTATATGTCGTAAATGGCGGCTAACAGTGGTTTTGTATTTCGTAAATGGCGGGTAACAATGGCTTTTTTTTTATTCAAAAAAACATTGCTACAGAAACGACCAGAGGAAAGGCATAATCTGGTTCTGCGCATGATTTCTGCGCATGTTTTCTGCAAGAACGTCAGCTGTGGGTCAAGCCCCGAGCTTGTTTATTGCTGAAGCAGAAAAAGGTAGGGGGGTATGACAAGATGTGGAACTAATGGCATAAACCAGACACGCGCCAGTGGAACAAGAAATGAGAAGAAGACGCTGGACTTGGATAGGACACACATTGAGAAAACCTGTAGATAGCATTACAAGACAATCCTTGTTCTATAATCTCCAGGGTAAGAGAGAGGATTACTAAAGAATACATAAAAATGAGAACTGAAGATAGTCATGAAGGGGCGGAAGAAGTCATGTAAAGACCTTGAGCGGATGGCACGGGTCAGGAAGATTTGGTATAAGTTTGTTTGAGGCAAATGCTTCTTTGGGAATTGACAGGTGAAAGAAGAAGAAGAAGAAGAAGAAGAAGAAGAAGAAGAAGAAGAAGAAGAAGAAGAAGAAGAAGAAGAAGAAGAAGAAGAAGAAGAAGAAGAAGAAGAAGAAGAAGAAGAAGAAGAAGAAGAAGAAGAAGAAAGAAGAAGAAGAAGAAAGAAGAAGAAGAAGAAGAAAAAGAGACAAAATAAAAGAACGTTTTAATTTTTGCTTCCTTTATATAAATTTTAATATTATAAAGAAGTTATAATATTAACATTTTAAAATGTTGATCTCTGATTGGCAAAAATGGTTTGATCTGATTTCAGAATCTGTGCCTTTATGAAGTCAAAAAGTCTGACAAAGCCAGAGAACAAGCGAAGGCGTTTAATAACTTGCTGCGGCCAAAACATACAAGAGTGAAATTCTCTTGGCTTTTCTGGGCTGCGATGGACGAAGTGTCAATTGTTAAGCAGCTCTTGTACTCTGGAAGAAGAAAGTTGTCAGTAGATGACAACGTGCTCATCGAGCACGATTTAAGGACAGACGAGGAGAGACCAAACAAGAAAAGAGAACTGACAGTATTCATGGACTGTCATGGGAAGAATAAGAATTGTATGGCCAGAGATCTCCAAGCGTTTGCTCATTTTACATATCATCAATCTAATGGACAGCATGTTCTCTGTGGTCTAAACGGCGTTCAAGATGAGGAAGGATTTTATCTGAAGACACCAACCATTCATTCCAGAAGGCAGGAATATGGCATGTGTGACCGGGGTGAGTGTGGAATATTAGAGGTCTTTGCTAATCACGTGTGCAACGACCTTTGCAAAAACATGATTAAACCAAACGAACGTCTGGACAATCTTCCTGTTGATAACGGAAATTACCTACCCGCCGGAGAAAGCTCAAGTGCGCTCTCTTTTGCGACCAATAAAGTGTACCCAGCGCAAGAGAAACGAATGTCTCACGATGTCAATAACAACGATGGCTCATCTGTGGAAAGTGACTCGGCAGTTTGTCTTAGATCATGTACAAGTGATCATTCCGTGCCTGCGGGACAGGAAATACATTCATTCCAAAGCGTCCGACGCTTGCCTGCTTGTTTGGAACCCTCTGCGCCATTGGCAGAAGACTGCAACGAGGATACATTTCATCCCTTTGCTGCCCCACGTAACAATGCGTTTGTTGCAAATTGGCTACTTAATGAGCAAGCCCGAAACAGCTTCATCAACTGTACGCCTACTGAACCTCTGCAATTTCCGACAAGAGCCAATAGTATTGACATAAATGTTGATAGTGGTAACGATTCCAGCAGGACTTCGTCAAACAGTCATGCTTCTATGTCTGGTTCTTTTGCAAAAAAATGTTTAGACAATTGTAATGGTAGCAACAGGAAAATCAGCGACCATTGTGACATGAACCAAATGAGTTCAAGTTCATCGGTTAATGCGTGGTCTTCTCTTGGTTCATCAGTCTCAAATGCCAATGGTACATCGCCTTTGGCTTGCCAGGGTTATAACACAAACTTCCAGTTTAATTCAGATCTGAGACAACAGCCGACCCCATCTTTCAATCTGATTGATTCTCATGCTGTTCCATGTAGATATTTCCCTGTCTCTTGCCCTAGATATGATGGACCCGATATTGGCAATTGTGCATTTCACTTTTTCAATGGTAACCAGCCTCTTCTGCAAAGTCCCCCATCTTACAACGACTCTGAAATGGCTGCATCGTGGTGAACATGCATCTACATCATGCACATAACTGTATTCAACAGTATCCGCCACTGCACATTGCGTCTGCTGCAACCTAGTCTTTCCAGATGCAAGTCCTTAAACGATTTGTTAGTTGTGCTCTTATGAAACCCTGTCTGGTTCCGGTAGAAACAGGCAGCCACGACTTGCAGGTGTTGGTAATAGAAGAATAGTGCAGAAGTCTTTACTCCAACACAGCTTTAAACAGTGCGTTCATAATCATCACTTTCCGTCACGCTCCTCACCAAGCATAGAGCCTTCTCTGTTGGTGGTCTCCTTAAAGGAAGCTTGTACCAAGAGTGTACATGCTCTCGTAGCGTAAGTTTCTATGACTAATCATTTTACATGAGGATACCAGCTCCATGTACATCCTCATATTAGTCGGCTTGTACGACACGCATGAGGGGAGGGTGCAGTAGACTTAGTCTTTCTTTATCTCTTCAGATACCCCCGGGAAATAAGACGGGGCAATGCGTGCGTTATATACCAAGATTTCTCTCATCCTTCTACATTGCTTTAGTGGAAAAACTCAAAAATTCTGCCGAGTAATTCACTTACACTGAATTTTGTCACGGAATGTGAACTATTTGAACTCCCAGTTAGAATCTCCCGTAATTAGTACTTTTTGAGGGACATACTTTATGGTGGCCAGACAAGAGAGATAGATATCGTTATTTGGGAGCGAACGACGATCAAGTACTTTTTGGGGTAAAGGTAAAGGATCCCGTTACACGCCCATTGAGGCATATTGGGAACTTGGTGTTAGGCCCATATTTTCTTGACCATCTGCACACTAGGGGTGATGTGGTCAGCATCACGCCGGCCGCCTTAACCTTCCCAGAGTTGCTCTAGTACCCAAATCATGAGGCTGGGTCTACCCCGGAGCCGTTTACGGTCTAAAAAATCCCACCTCACTTAGGGATTGAACCACGGACCACCGAGCTAGGAAACCAGCACACTAACCACTTTTTGGCTGTTCCTGACATTTCCAGCAGAACACCAAAAAAAGATATGTCTTTAACCAGTGAACATGTAACATCTTTTTTTCAGATCTGCATAGTGGATCACTTTGACTTTGATGCAATAACGAAGCAGTAAAATATTCTTAGTTGTTTATTATTTTATTCATTATAATAATAATATAATAATAAATTCTTTAAGCGCCAAACACGGCGCATAAGGCAGAAACCAGTGCTCTCCAGGTTGTTCGTTGTGACGCCACTCCTCTTAGCTCTTGCACATTATTTAGGCCCAACGTTCTTCCTTCTCTTATTATTGTTCTTCTGAGTGTTTCTTTTGGTCTTCCTTTTTTCCGCTTACCCTCAGGAACCCAAGTGAGTGCCTGTAGTGGTATTCTGTTGTTTTGCATTCGTAGGACATGACCGATATATGACCATCGTCTTTTCCTTATATAGTCGGAGACATATTTCTGCCTAGAGTCTTCTCTTATTTGTCGATTAGTCTTGAATTCTTTCCAACTGATGTTCATGAGTTTTCTAAGACATTTGTTCTCGAATGTATTCAGCTTGTTCTCCAATGATTTTGTTATTTTCCAACTCTCACAGCCGTATGTTAACACTGAGATAACATTTGAATTAAACAGACAAGACGAAGCTCATCTGCGAAATCCAGGTCCCCCAGGAATTTTCCATTATGTTTACTGTCGAGCTTGGTTCTGTTTCGGTAACAATAGCTTGTTTTACGATAGTGAATTGTTAACTCACTGATCAACCCTCCGATCCAACCGACCGATTCAAGGGTTTCGAGGTCAGTTATAGGAAAATATCTACACCACTAGATACTCTGGTGTATCTCTTATTCTATAATTTAACATAACATGGTGATATCCATCGAAATATACACATTCCTGATGTTTTTCTTTCGGCGTCTAAGGTGAGAAACGATACTAAAATATAACGATACTAAAATACGCAAATTAAAGAACAAGTATAACCCCCTTTTTTTAAAATAAGCACAAATTCATGAGAACATTATCGAACTGACGATTTAGAACTCACTGCAGAATTCAGGATTCGATTATATTCGCTCCGTTCTTCAAACAGATTTTGTAGCATACATTTGCTAAGTTCATTTGTCCACAAAATTCTATTACTGAAAGACTTTGATGGCATCTAATATCCACTGCTATTTATAGTTTCACTGTGACGCGCTTCCTTTACAATTTGGAAAGCCTTTCCGGACATGCCCCCATCATGTCATTAGTTGCCATCTCCCCATCGAAGGTCGTCTGCAATGGATCTACAACGCCTTTTATTATTATCTAATATACTGTATGGAGGGTCTGATGATCTAGTTTTTCATTTTAATATACCTTACTTCTTAATTATAATCAGATACTGTAAATGTGTGCTTTTATACTACTTATAATGTTGCATCGCCATTGAACTAATACCTTAAGTATGTTGGAGAATGTCTGGATAACTAGCAATAAAAGATGAGTAAGAGGAAGGGCAAAATGTAAGACGGGCCTATATGCACGATTCCTATCTATCAGTCAATACACTTTACCTCCCTGAGGGGCATAGGTCATAAAGCTGGATCTCGTATAGTGAAGGCGTCAACAATTCACTCCCTGTGACAGTATCTGCTTGGGACTCAAAGTTGCTCACCTGTGGGAACATTTTCCGCATGCGCTGACAACACATGAAGTCCCAGGTCATTCAGCAGATTTCCAAAATGTCACGAGTTCTTATTATATGCCACCATAATCTGATTAAGAACTACTTATTCGGAGTAACCAGGAGGACATGCACACCATCATAGCTGGCAGACGCTGGAGTTGGGTTGGCCATGTCCTCAGAAGGGACCCTGATACCATCGCAAGAACAGCTATGCTATGGACCCCCGAGGGAAAGCGAAAGAGAGGCCGACCAAAAACAACTTGGCGGAGAACTGTGGAAGCTGAGATGCAAAGAATGAACCACAGTTGGGGCACTGTACGAAGGATGGCCGCCGACCGAGCAAAGTGGAATCAATTTGTTGCTGCCCTACAAGACGCCACCAGGCGTGATGGCCGCTGACTGCTTTGACGGTTGGCGGTTATGGATCAAAGAAGAAGAAGAAGATAATCTGATTACGTTTTAAATTATGTCTAATTTACTGTATGAATGGTTTAGATTTTGTTTGTTTGTATTTTTTTTTCAATAACTTTTTAATTTGTGTTAATTAATTAATTTCCCCCCCCTTTTTTTAACATACTTAAGTTTGATTATGACTGGATGTTACAAATGTATGTTATTATTTTACCTTGATAATGTTGTATGCTTAAATAATGCACAAAATACATGTGCTATTGAAAGGATACGGTATGTAAGATGACAGAGAGAGGAAGGGCAAAATGTAAGACGGGCCTGCGTGCCCAATTCTTAACCCTTTGAAAATAAAGTTCGTTCGTTCGTTCTGTCTCATGTCTTAAAGGTGTACTCTGATAGACTCTGTTCTGTCTATCTCTTGTTATCTTCCCATGTATAGCGCTGTTTGCCTCTTTCACGTTTGCTGTCAACTCTGCCTTCCATTATGGTCTTCAGTAAGGTGTTACGACTTTTTACAGTGTCAAATCATTTTAGCTGTCTAATTTTGATCTCTTTCATTAATTCTCTTTTCTTACCAAAGTTTTCTAGCATCTTGTTATTTGTTTTCTTGTCTTTCTATAAGACTTGCACCATGCACAAGTAAAATGCAAATAGGATGGACAACAGAGTAAGGATAACAATAAGTTATACTTATTTATCCGCTAAAATTATTTTTCTTTTAAATTAATGGATAAACTTTTATGATCAAGCATTGATTATAATATATGGAGTCTATAAATGTAGTTAATGCATTCACATGTTGTCATTAGCTTAACTGGCAACATCGATTGTCTTATTTTATTCCGTACTGCATAATGGATGGTTGAAAATATCCCTTGTGTGTGTGTGTGTGTTGTTTTTATTTCTGAAGGACTCATAATGCTTATGTAAAGAAAAATGTAAAAAAAAAAGATTGCTGACAAGGGTGTGGTACGGATCATACGGATCTATATTTATTCTTGATTCATAATTTTAGATGGCATTATTCTTTTTATATATTTACGTTTTTCGTGATGCATTTCAGCAGTCAGACGTCAAGTTTCTAAACATTATTGTTAGATATTTTTATTATTTTTTTTATTTTTATAATTTTGTCCGTTATATGTTAATGTGTGTTCTTATATTAGTGGTATTTTTTTTTTTTTTTTACTAAATTGTATATTTTCCAAGGTTGATGTGGTCTTAAACAATTGTTATATAGATGTGGGCTAAATGTAAATTTGTAAATATTTTAACAGCGAAATACGTTGTTGCCTCTACCTTTCTCATTTTTTGAAAGAATGCACCCTATTAAATTGTCTTCTTCTATCATAAAATATTTTGTTCCTAGTTGTAGTAAGAGAAGTCTTTTTTTTTTTATTGCTGGGTATTATTACTTCTCTTGATACTTGACACGTTGTTAATAAAGCTTTGAACAGTCTTCCTTTTAAGGTGGTATTCCAAGTTGTTATACACGATTCTGTTACTATTCTTTTTAAATACGACTTTTATCTCCGTTCTGCCTACACCTAAGTTTATTTCGCTTGCAGAGCCTCTGTCTTTCTTTGCTTCTTTGTCTGCCTTCTTGTTTCCCTTTGTACCAACATGTGACTGAACGTACGCTATTAGAAATAATTCCGATTTACAAATACTGTATGCCATCATCATCATCCTTCATCATGTTGAACCACTACTACAGCCAGCCCCCTGGCAGGTAGCCCAGTACCAAAGTATGTAAGCGTTTTGGCAGTTGTGGTTTCTGTAGCATTGTGTTTTGTATGACGATGTTACTAGCTGTATGCATAGCCTCATATTAATCAAACTCTGTATGTATTATCAGAAATATCTCTTCCGATATGTGTGGTCTACAGCATTCCTTATGTTCCTTTGAGCTTAATTCTGTTGAAAGTGAGTGAGTGTCAATATCGTCAGTTTCTTGTGAGGTTTAATAGAGGCCGTTTCTAGTGGTCTTCAGTATTGTAATCATTTCAGTAGTGAAAGTAGATGCATCTTAAGTAAGGTTATAACAAATAAAGCCCATCTTCTCCCTTGGACATGTCTATGTATTCTATGATCCTATCATTTGTTATGTGTTGTTAAAATTTCATGGCTATCTATTTGTTAGATTCTGCCTCAGCAATTTTGTTAAGTGTTTATGTCAGAAGGTAGTCAGTGTCTGGTTTAGTGAGTTCCCACGGTGGGACACTACGACATTTTTAACAACATACACTGTTCTGTTATTGTGTCAAACCGACTTTTACCGTTATATGTTAATTTATCGTTTTGTGTTCCATCTTAACACAGTAACCCAGTTGTTATTCTTTTTAATAGCTATTGTTTTGCAGTTGAGGAAAAACACTCATTTATGTTAAGGGTTTTTATCTTCAAAACCTTTCTCGCAAGTACAGGACACAAAACAAGGAATAACGCAAGCCTAATTGTCACTTTCACTCTAGCCAAGTAAAGTGTTGAGTCCAGGACTCAGTAATGGGGCAAGGGCAGGAACAAAGAATTCTATTGATGCTTGCCGCGTTCCATTGCTTTGACTGAGTTTACACAACGTTGTGCCTGTTGAAATCTAATTAAAGCTTGCAATTACTTCCTAACAGCGGATTTATTTATATATAATGGGGATAGTCATGTAGACAGAAGTATATATTGTTCGAGGATATTATTGCCAATAAGTCATTGAATATTTATAACATTTTTTTGTACGTTTTGTTTTAATGGTAATTCGTTTTTGAAGAATAAAGCCATCTTATTTAAAAACACTGGTTGTTAGTGCTTATGTTTTCTTGTGTTCATGTTTGTCAGAGTTTTTCTGCACAAGTGTTCATGTTTCACTATGTTCATGTTTGTTTGTGTTCATATTTGTTTGTGTTCACAGTTGTTTGTGTTCATGTTTGTTTATGTTCATGTTTGTGTGTGTTCATGTTTGTTTGTGTTCATGTTTCCCTAAGTTCAGGTTTGTTTGTGTTCATGTTTGTTTGTGTTCATGTTTGTTTGTCTTCGTGTTTGTGTGTGCATTTTAGTTTGTGTTCATGTTTGTTTGTGTTCATATTTGCTTGTGTTCATGTTTACTTGTGTTCATATTTGTTTGTGGTAATGTTTGTATGTTCATTTTTGTTTGTGTTCGTGTTTGTTTGTGTTCATGTTTGTCAGAGTTCATGTTTACCTGTGTTCATGTTTGAAAGTGTTCATGTTTACCTGTGTTTTTGTTTGCCATAGTTCATGTTTGCTTGTCTTCATGTTTGCAAGTGTTCGTTTGCCAGAGTTCTTGTTTACCTATGTTCATGTCTGCAAGAGTTCTTGTTTACCTGTCTTCATGGTTGCTTGTACTAATGTTTGCCAGAGTTTTTGTTTACCTATGTTCATGTCTGCAAGAGTTCTTGTTTACATGTCTTCATGGTTACTTGTACTAATGTTTGTCAGAGTTCTTGTTTACCTGTCTTCATGGTTGCTTGTACTAATGTTTGCCAGAGTTCTTGTTTACCTGTCTTCATTGTTGCTTGTACTAATGTTTGCCATAGTTCTTGTTTACATGTCTTCATGGTTGCTTGTACTAATGTTTGTCAGAGTTCTTGTTTACCTGTCTTCACGGTTGCTTGTACTAATATTTGCCCCAGTTCTTGTTTACCTGTCTTCATGTTTACTTGTGCTAATGTTTGGCCAGAGTTCTTGTTTATCTGTCTTCATGTTTACTTGTGCTCATGTTGGCCAGAGTTCTTGTTTACCTGTCTTCATGTTTACTTGTACTCATGTTTACCCAGTTCATATTTACCTGTCTTCATGTTTACTTGTGCTCATGTTTGCCCCAGTTCTTGTTTACCTGTCTTCATGTTTACTTGTGCTCATGTTGGCCAGAGTTCTTGTTTACTGTCGTAGATTTTCGATAGGGGAATTAAGACATAGATTGGTCCCTTCTGAATAGATTAGAACAGATGATAGCTCAGTGAGAGGTAATGTAAAGAAAATAGATTTTCACGAGTGAGATGGTGGAAACTAATTAGAGTCTGTCCCTGAACGCGAGAAGCTTCTCTCGGTCAGCCTATCTTCTACAACAGAACTAGTTAGTCAGACAGTCTATTAGAACATAAACAAAAATTTATATATATATAGCACCACTCACATACACACACACATAAGTGACGACAGTTAGACGCACAGACGTGAAAAAACTATAACAATGGAATATAGATATTTTGGAACGAGCTGACCGACACACTCGAATAAAGTTTATGTAAATTTTATTAACATAAATGAAAAATTTTCCACAACAAATAAGTTTGCTTATCAAGCACATATAGATACACATAGGTTAATGAATTACTAAAGGCATTATAGACCCATAGGTGTAATCCTTTCCCCCTCTGGTTAGCCCACGATCCTGTTAGAAGAAAAGTTATAGCCCCAAAGAGTCCAAACACAATGCCAGACAGGTTGTAACTTGGAAACTCACTTATTTAAATTACAAAAATGTTTCTTCTAGGTTCTTCTCATATACTGAAACCGCTGGTAGATGTTGGGCTTTACCCAGAATACTGTATAAAGAAAAAGAAACATACAGAATACTTAAACACAATATTATACACATCCAATCCTACCCTCGCGTAAAACATAATATTCACTTCGGTTATTAACTTTAAGTTAGAGACTATAAGCTTCGCTTAGCAATTTAATTAAATTTATTTATAGCTGTATGATTTTTAGCTAGAAATTTTAATTTATTTTGCTCTCCACTGTAACACAGTAACTTAAAGAATATAACTGACTTATCATTTAATCTCTTTGCACAGAAATTAAACTATGTAGAAAATGAAATAGGCGATCTACCACTAAAATCACTCAACACTACTATATATATATATATATATAATTCAAAACCAGGCGCAACTTACGTATACATGTACTTGCACAGATGTAGCCCACTATTTAAAATAATGAGGAATCCTCTTTTGCGCCAAACTGGAAAGTCTGCTTTTGGCTGCTAAGTCCCGCATTCTCTTCAACAGCAGAAGCTGTGTAGGACAGCTGTCATCTTCTTGCTCGTACCAAGCCATCGCTGTTTCTAGTGCTATAAAGGCCTCTTCAGGACTTGGTCGACGTTTTGGGTTTTCTTCATAATCTACAAGTACATCATGTACTTCTGAGCAGTCTTCATCATCGGTCACTACATGTATTTGGTTTTCTTCTTGCACAAAAGACAAAATTTCTTCGTCATTCAAAAACTGAAAACCAGAATCATTATCATCTTCTAGCCACATGTGTGCATCATCTTTGTCACAGTCCGAAAATCCGGGCATTGCTTGAAACAGTTCCACAACTTCATTTATACAATCATCATTTGTGTCCACTGCAGTAGTTTCATTTCCTCCTTTTTTTCCCAAGCAATCTATTCCAAGCCTTGTTGAGATTATCTTGTGACAGGGTGGTCCAAGCATCAGCTTACATATAGCAGCAGTCTTTGAGATTAAGCTTTTTTTGAAAACGCCACCACACTTTCTTCATCTTCAGCCAACAATAAACGACGCAGGACTTCCTTCTTGTACATCTTTTTAAGCTTTGCTATAACACCCTGATCCATTGGTTGAATCAGTGCTGTTACATTGGGAAGCAGAAAAATTACTTTAAAATTTGCATCAACTGCATTCAATGTATCCGTCTCTGGATGAGATGGTGCATTGTCCAGTAGAAGAATTACTTTTCCAGTTTTCTTTTCTTGTTCTTTCAACCTCTTCACATTTGGGATGAACTGATTTGTATACCAATCAAGAAATATTTCACTATTCATCCAAGCACTCTTCTGTGCTTTGTAGCACAATGGGAGACATGTCACATTCTTTAAACAACGTGTTTTTTTTTTGGCTTTGCCGATCATTAGCACCGGTAAACGATGACTTCCACTGGCATTCGCGGCTACCAAAATTGTTACTCTCTCTTTGCACTTTTTAAACCCAGGGGGCAGCTGCTTCGCGCTGAGATGCAAGTGATTTTTGAGGCAATGATTTCCAGTATAAGCCAGTCTCATCGGCATTATACACATCATCGAGTAAATAACCTTCTTCTTCCAAAAAAAGCCAAGAATGTTTCTTTAAAATTTTCAGCGGCAGTTGCATCGCTAGATGAAGATTCCCCTTGAATCTCCAATTCTCGTATGCCATGACGAGATTTAAAGTTTCTTAACCATCCCTGGCTAGCCTTAAAGTCAGGAGGACCGTCAAGTTGATTGTTGAACTGAAGTGCCTTTTCACACAATAGAGAGCCAGAGATAGGTTCCCCTTTGCTTCTTCTTTGCACAAACCATATATACAAAGCCTCTTCCAATTTCAAATCTTTCGCATTTTCTCATGGTTTTATGTTTCTTCGACCCATTTTCACTATCCAATTTCGATGCAAAACTCATAATTTTATCCTTGTTACTTTTGATGTCAGAGACGGTAGCTTTCTCAACATTGAAAATCCTCGCAAATGAAGACACAGTTTCACCTTTTCCTAGTCTCTTGATAATTTCTGTTTTCGTTTCAATTGACAAAACATTGCGGTTCCTTTTATATGCTTTAGGCCTACTGGAAGATGCCAGGTCGCACAGAGAAATACGTGTACACCAAAATTATTCTGCTGTAGTAGCAGACACAATTATTTTAAGTTGAACTGTCTGTTTAGCCAGTGTTCTGCCTAGAACTCACACGTACACTGGATTGGTAAACCAGATATTAACGGACTTTATGATCTAACTGACTTCATGTACGTAAGCGACCGTCCATTAGCCCATCTCATTGTCTACAAATTGTTCGCACACATTTGAAGCTTGCCGCATCAAAAGATTCAGAACTGTAGTCTAACGTGACTGGTGGAGACTGATTTTTTTTTTCTCTGGAAAAAGTGTTCGGATAATTGGATGTTCGGATAATTGGGGTTCGGATAAATGGAGTTCTACTGTATATATATATATATATATATATATATATATATATATATATATACCATTAGCGCAGAAGTAAAACGATCTCCAATCGACCAACTAAATGATGCATCTATTAACAGAGATCTTAGGAATCGAGAGCTAGATGGTTCTAGTCTTTCTGGCTGTACTGGATGAATTAAGTTAGAATTCTGGAGTATATATCTCTCCGAAATCAGGGGAAGGTTACGTCTATAACCCGGCCCGACTCATTTGCCAGATGTTCGCACCTACGTCCAGATTTACATATTTCCTTGCTCAGTCTACGCATGAAACGAATTCTACACATCCTTACCGAGACCAGACTTAACACCTGCAGTACATTCTCTCGATCTGATCAGACAACGGCAATAAAACTCACAGTGTGCGTTTTACACGTTCTGCTTCATATGGCCGTTCCCAGCGATCAATGTTTTTCATCTCAAATCTTTCACCGAGAATAATTAACTATAGGCGGACAGATCCGAGAAAAATAATAGACGACAGTCTTACTTCTTATCCCTGTCGAGAACGAATTAACATGATTCGGTCTCATCAAAGAACTTAGCTTAACAGCAATAAAATGCGTTGCTAGATTAGAAAGGAAAAGACAAAGGTGTGAATGGGAGAGTTTATCTTAACAATCGAGCGTATGCGAAAAAAAGAAGGGTAAAAGAGCGAAAGAGAAGTAAAAGGCAGGTGCAGAATAAAGAATAAATATCTGAAATTTATTAATCAGAATATCTCTGCCACAGACGTCCCCCCTTTAAGATATGGAACCATTCCATGTCTACTTTATGGAAATAAATTTCCGATATCAGTAGCTTAAGGGTGCCTGTTAT